>VYZW01058454.1:8089-24873 GCA_013401315.1 Balaeniceps rex | reverse complement strand
AATACACTTCACTGAACAACTTCTGCAAGGATTAAATCATCCTTTCTGTTCCCACCCATCTTTTTTCTTCTTCCTTATGTTCTGTTATGTCATCCTATGTTCTGCTATGTTCTGTTACGTTGTTATGTTATGTTATTTTCTATGCTTGTAGCCCTTTGGGGATGTATAATGAGAATAGCAGCCCAAATGAGAAAGCAGAAAATACAAAGCAGTGAGCGTAGGTTTAGGTAAAGTGACAGCTGCCATTAGAGATAAGGTAATTCTACTAAAAGGCTCCAGCAGAGATTAAAAACTAGCCCACACTGCCAAGCCGACAAAGAAAGAAAAGAGCTTGTTTCTAGGTATTTTTCTCTGCTATTGTTTCTTCTTTTTTTTGGTGGGAGGAGGGAGGGCTGGTGAAATGCGTAAAGAATTTATCCTCATCTTTCACTTATATCCTTCTACAAATAGCTGGGGGTGGAGAAATAAAAAATCCTCTTTTCCTTTAAAGAATAGTTTCCTTTTTTCTACAGATGTTGTTCTCCAAGCTCAGCCAGCTCCTGCCTTTTCTTGTCATGCCCCGCAGAAAAAGAAAGATAGCACGAGAAAGGAAGAAACGTGGCACACAAACATGGTGAAATTTAAAATGCACATTCAGCCTTTTGTGAGTGTTTGAAAATAAATCCATGAAAAAATTCCCTGTTAGTTATTCCATATTTGGCTGAATTAATGACTTCCCCTTCAGTCTCCCTTATGTTCCAAATGAAATATGAAAATTTTAAACAACCAAAAATTACCTAATTAAGAAAGTACAGTTATATGTTTCTTGCCCAGCTTGCACTTCTTACAGAACAGCTTGAATCATACAACCTGCCTTGATGCTGGGTAGTTAAAGCTGTAATATTGGTCAAGAAAAGACAGTCCAAGGACAAGATTTGAGAACATAGCACTTCTTGTGAGATCTTGGGTAAATGTGTTATCCACATCTATCTCCATCTTTCCATTTGTAAAATCAAGATAAAATACCCTTGCCTGGACTTTTCTCTGCTGTGTAGATTGATTTTTACAAGAAGGAAGAAAAAAAAAGGTGACTCATAAAACATACTGATGACAAAGTCCCCGCCTAGTGAATATATGTTTACGGCTCCTGCAGGTAGTTCACTGCTAGCCATCTCTGGGCTTCTTTTTGCAATGTATCGCTATAGTAGATCCGGTAGCCATGCACCTCTATACTCCCTGCTAGCCCGTGGCTAATGCAGCTTTAACAGGGATTAAAAACCTAGAAGTACAAGTTGCAGCAGATAAATATAAGGAAAATAGCAAACTGATTAAGGTAATTCGAGCTGATCTACCCATCCCTGTAATTGGCTAAGATTTTCACTTAGAAGATAGAAACTTTAAGCAGCCACCTTAAAAGGCCAAATTACCTTGGAATCATAATTACTAAGAATGCTTAAAACACAATAAAATCCAGCTTTGATCTGATTTGAATACTGTGAAGTTTGACTCTGATAAGAAGGAGCAATTAATACACACTCTAAGGGGCAAACTCGAGGGAGTGAAGATGACTGTGCTGCCTGGAATCCTCTTAATTTAAAAACCCTACATATTATTTATTACCTCTTAAAGCTACTGGTTTTGTTTTGTTGGGTTTTTCCCTATGTTTTTCTATTATTCAGACATTTTACCATTATCTTACCTTTTATGTGTGCTCTAGTACACTTCTGACAAAGAAGTTTGTGTACTTCATCTACCCATCACAGATGAATGCCATGACTGTGAAATTAATGCTTTCCTGTAACTTTTTAATACAGAATTTTACTACAAGAAATGTGTATGTATGTGACCATGAGGTATCTCATTCATAGAGAACACTAACGTGGAGTCCTCCTCATTTGGAAACTTTGACCCATTAGCCAAATAAGAAGATCCCTTGCATATTCCCTGCGCTGTTGGCCAAGGCGGACATCACATGTACCTGTATACACACTCAGAGGGATAATTGACTGAAAAGCATTTGTAAAAGGTCATTTTTCAGTGATGTAAACAAAAAACCAAAATTCAAGGAAATGGAGCTCTTAACTGAAGAGACTGATTTAGTACTCTTGCACTTCAGCAAATTAGGCACTCTATTGCAGTCATTGGAGTAGTTTTCAAGTGGGCAAACACCTGGCTGGCACATTTAGAAGGTGAATTTAGCCATATTTATCTGTCACATCTCTAAAACCAAGTATTTTCCTTTTTTTTTTTAATAACTGAGTATATTACTGAAGGGACACGTATGCCTACCTTAATTCATCTAACGTCAGAGTCACCACATTATGGTGCAAGCTTGTGCTTGAAACAAACAAACAAAATATATATATATTTGATTTAATCTGATTCTTAAAATCACAGGTCTGAATCGTGTATTTGGTAATGGGACAGTCCCTTCTTTTCAAACTTTAGGGAAATGTAGAAGATGAAAAAAAGCTGCTGTGGGCAATATCATCTGCTGAGACACATGATTAGACATCTTGACAGACTTGAACTGGAATAGTGTCCCCAGGCAACCAAACCTATTAACCTTTTTCCAGCAGCTGGCTAAATCTAAAAAGCTCAACAGTATCAATTTATACATTTGTACTGTCCTCAATGAAATGGAAGTGGAGTGATTCAAAAGGAAAATCATGTACTGATCTACAATGTAACATTAATAGCCAAGCTTGGGAGAAAATTGTGCAGAAATATCAGCATGACTACCATGAATTAGGCATTTGGAGATAATTAAGCCAAAAATAGTGTTTAGAGACTGCTGGACATCCTCTCAGATGATGTGAATGTGTGTAGATGGTGGAAGTATGATAAAGAAAGGAGAGATGTAACCAGATGTTCCAGGAATGGAAACACAGACAAAGTAAGAAAGAAACTAAGCCGGTGTAACTATATATATATTTAAAATATATAGTTCAGAAGTTCTAGACCATTGGATTTAATGGCATACAAGTAAGCATTTTAAAACAGGCTTTACATACTGCAGTGACATGACTACAATTAAGAAAAAGGGTGACTGCGTGCCAAATGACAAAACCTGGTCCAAGTTTTTTCTATTATCAACACGTCACGTCACACCTGCAAACAAAGGGAAATGTCAGTGAAATGAATGGAAGATCTTACGTATTCAACATTGAAGAGTGGTTTAATACTAAGCTTTTTTTTTGCATACAACTAACTGCTGATAAGAGAGAAATCCATATATGGCTTTGTTTTCCTTCCTTTTTCCAAGCTTTCCCTTTCCCTTCTCTTCTTCATTCTTTGCATACACCTCTGAAAATAAATCATAAAACTGAATAAATCCAGCAAAGAGCAAACAATAGCCTTACCCACTATGTCAGTCAAACTAGTCATGCTCCTGGTATTTTTGAACAAATTTTTTTGGGGGGTTTTCATTCTTTTTTTATGACAGCTGATTATCAGCTCTGATTATCATTTGTATTCTTTGCTGCTAACAGCTGTCAGGCTTCTTATTCTCAGTATGGATGATCTCAAATAGCTAGAAAAGGCCTATCAAATCAGTTTTTGAAGTCTGAAGAGCAAGTGATCTGAATGTGGCACTCACATATGCAGACGTCTGAATACAGAAATTGATATTTTTAAGAATGCAAGCATGCTGGTAGGGAAAGCTGAGCAGCCACCATGCCTACTACTGAGTGAGCTCTTTCTGCCTTTCTACCCCAGTGCCAGGACACCAGCCCAACCTTATCGCACTCTTACGCAGCCATGAGCACTGCAGTAAAGGTCCTGTTGTTTAACGATATAATCTGCAGGTTATATAAGATAAAACCACTGTAAAGAGTTGGTCTGGGCCTTAGTTCCTTAAAAAAGGAGAACCTGTGAAAAAGTGTCAGAAAGAAATGATGGCTTGGGGACAATAAATTCCCTTCCTGCTATCTTACTGCTCACAGGGGGAGACAAGGCTCTGATGATTTATACAGAGAAAAATGATGAGAGTTACAACTCCTTCTACAGCAAGTCTGTTGTATATTAACAGAAGTGGTGTCACTAAGTAGTGCAGAGGCCACAGACCTGCTCTATGTTGTATAGCCAGTGAAATCTATACTGGGTCCTGCCATTAGCGTCCTCCAGTAGCACTGAGTGCACATAAGCCTGTTTCATATCCCTGTTCAGTACAGACAGAGATGTAGTTACACCAACTGGTTAACGGTGGTGCAGAGATGCTCCAGCCAGCTCTGGTCATTCCCGTTCTTGAAGCAGAACAAATGTGTCAGAGCTGCATTGACTTCATAGTTTGGCCCAATACCGAAGCTGTCCCAGGTTACAAAATCTGTTATGTTATATATTCAAGATGGAGACCAGTATTTTTACACTCTGTGACAATAAGAAAGCTAAGCATGAAGTTAAGGTATAAACATTATATAATATATAAACATTATGTTTAGATTAGCAACAACCTGGCAAATGTATTGATGTTTATTGCATTGGGTGGACATGGACAACCATGTTTTTCCTTTTTTATATAGTTTCAGCATTAAATATATATAATAAATATAGTAAGCAGCTTAGACATAAATGTCTACATTTGCTCTAATGACTCCCATAAGTCACCTCGTACAAGTGATGTATATGAAGTCCTACAGCAAATAAAGATCAGCATATATATGTCAGCTGTTTTCTGTCACTGTTCCCACATCTAACCCAGTAGATCACTATGACCTTAGACAAGTCATTTAATCTCTGTTTCTATTTCATGTTCACACGTTAATGGACCTGAATGAAACTGCAGTGAAATAGAAAATAGTTTGCTATTATTCTGAAATATTCCTGCATTAAAAACATTTAACATAATGATGCCATAAAGGAACTGATGTAGGACTGCTGCAAAGCTGGAACACAGATTTTTGTGATCACATTGCCTATATTACTTAGATGATACCTTGAGGGTGCTTCCTGTTTATGAGGTGATAACCATTTCCTAAGCTATATAACTCCCAGGTTTATTATGCAAGGACACAAATATTCAAGCATAACAGCAAGAGCTCTTAAGGCATTCATAAAAAATTGGTCCTTCTCTCATAATCAATCATACCCTTCTTGATTCCCACATCACTGCAACAGACATTGTGTCCCTATTGTTGAGAAAAGTTAAGCAACACAGAAAGAGACAGATTTTACTTTGCGTTTGATCTAAGAGGTCCATGGAACAAGCTGCATAACGTTCATAGAATCATAGAATCATAGAATGCTTTGGGTTGGAAGGGACCTTTAGAGGCCATCCAGTCCAACCTCCCTGCAGTGAGCAGGGACATCTTTAACCACATCAGGTTGCTCACAGCCCCGTCCAACCTGACCTGGAATGTTTCCAGGGATGGGGCCTCCACCACCTCTCTGGGCAACCTGTGCCAGTGCTTCACCACCCTCACTGTAAAACGTTTCTTCCTTCTGTCCAGCCTAAATCTCCCCTCCTTTAGTTTAAAACCATCACCCCTTGTCCTGTCGCCACAGGCCTTGCTAAAAAGACTGGCCCCATCTTTCCTCTAGGCCCCCTTGAAGCACTGAAAGGCCGCACTAAGGTCTCCCCGCAGCCTTCTCTTCTCCAGGCTGAACAGCCCCAACTCTCTCAGCCTGGCCTCGTAGCAGAGGGGCTCCAGCCCTCGGATCATTTTTGTGGCCCCCTTCTGGACGCGCTCCAACAGCTCCATGTCCTTCTTGTGCTGAGGGCTCCAGAGCTGGACGCAGTACTCCAGGTGAGGTCTCACCAGAGCAGAGTAGAGGGGCAGAATCCCCTCCCTTGACCTGCTGGCCACGCTTCTTTTGATGCAGCCCAGGATAGGGTTGGCCTTCTGGGCTGCAAGCGCACACTGCTGGCTCATGTCCAGCTTTTCATCCACCAGTACCCCCAAGTCCTTCTCTGCAGGGCTGCTCTCATTCCCCTCATCCCCCAGCCTGTATTGATATCGGGGGTTGCCCCGACCCAAGTGCAGGACCTTGCACTTGGCCTTGTTGAACCAATGTTGCAATGTTGCAATGTTGCAGCATATACAAAGTTTGCTGGCAGAAGAAAACCTGTGAATAAAGCCATATATTACTGAAGGCAGACATTTACAAATTCTGGAATAAAAGGACCTGATCCTTTGGTGGTAAGAGGGATATTTGCAAAAATGGTTTTTACGCAGCCTAAGTAGGTAGGACTGATTACAACTTTCCACTTCACATCTGAGTTTATGTCATTGCATGATGAGTTAAAGTTCAATTTAACATTTATAAAATAAGTCTATCTCGTGGAGACTATGATGATTCTAGTCTTGAGAAAAAGGTGTCTTCCAGAGAGCAACCCTGATTTATCTCTGTAACTTGAGTATTCTAAAGCATTCGTCTCTTTCCTATGGTTAATCCTTTTTCTGATGAGACCGGGGAACTTAGGAAAATCTTCAATATGATAAAAGAAGGGAAAGAATTCCAAACAAAGGTGTAATAGGGAATTTTTCACTCATGCACTTTTAAAAAGACAGTTTATACCCTTTCTGTCAAAAAAAAAAAAATTGGCAAAGCTTCTGAAGTTCCATGAAAAAGAATGTTTTAAGCAGTTTCAGGAGTTCTTTGCCTTTATGTATTTATCAGCCTTCCAGGAAATATGTATATAAGATGCATAATTTCCGTGTGCCTGGTTATTCCTTTTTGAAAGGTATCTTACTTTCCAGTTTCAGGTGGGGACACTGAAACCAACTTGCTGGACAGCCAATACCAGTGGCAATATCGAACCCCATCTTTACTGAACTTCAGACAAAGGACCTGAAAAAATCACGGGATGTTTTCTATGGCTGCTAATCTGAAATCCTGCAGGCTGAGGACTCATAAGGCCACATCTTCCCATGTTCTCTGCTGTCTGCCTTTCTGCCCACAGAAAGGTCTGGACAGGAGACGTTTTCATGCATTGTTTGTAAAGGGATCAGGTGCCAAATGCCATTCTTGTCTTGGAAGCTCTGCTGTAGTTCTCCCATAGACAAGCACAACACAAGATACAGAGCTCAGCTGCAGCCTGTCAGTTCACTTTAGTACTTAATGTCAAGAACTTAAACAGTGTTTTTCATGTCTAGTACCGTGTATAATTATCCAGCCTTTCACTGTGCCTACGTTACAGAAAAAAAATATAATTCTCTCTCCTTCACCATAGTATGCATTGCAGTCTTTCAAGTTATGCCAGTCCAGGAAGCATTTTTTTCTTTCCTTCTTTCTTTGAGAATGCAGAAGTAAAAGTTTACTCCTCCCACTTCTTTAAGTTGAAGGACATGAAAATTTAGTGCAGATATTTGTTCCCATGGTAGACTTCCTTCTCAGCATGCAGTAATGTGAAACCGAACACTCATTTGATTATAAATTCACTCAGAGGAATTGCAAAAAGAATTTCCCACAGCAAATGTCTGGAAAGCTCAAGCTGGCTTAAATTGAAACCTAAATAATTCTCTGTTAACAATAGTTTTCCCTTAAGAAATACACCTGCCAGGTTAGCTTGCTTGTGGGGGATGAGACCTGAAGACCATCAGCAATAAAGTCACACTCAGTTGCATTGGCTGCTCTGTTCCTTCGCTTCCTAAGTGGACTGCCAAGGCACTTCAGCATCAGACACAGAATGTGAATCTAAGGCAGGCAGGTAAAATTTCAATTCCAACTGTCAATGCTGATAGAGAAAAACAGCAAAAAAGGCATAAAAGATATTCCATTAAAATGGGAGCTTGTCCTGATAAAATATGATCCTATCCTGGTGAGCATCTGTTTTATGTTTAAGCTTTTTTAGCAAACCAGAGAAAAACAG
Source organism: Balaeniceps rex (assembly GCA_013401315.1). NCBI lineage: Eukaryota > Metazoa > Chordata > Aves > Pelecaniformes > Balaenicipitidae > Balaeniceps > Balaeniceps rex. The sequence goes on along the minus strand of VYZW01058454.1, from coordinate 17,084 downwards.
CAGTGTTTCAAAATTTCCTATAGCAAACTTTGATATTATGTGCTAACTTAAAATAAGAAAGAGGGGGTTTAAATCCAGAAGGCTTTCATGCTGCAGGACAGCCTGAGTTCTGTGTCATTAGCTCTGAGCACCATTACACTAAAATGAATAAGGGTAAAATTCCATTTAGTTCTAGCACCCAGTCTGGGAATTTTGTTGCAGAGAAGTCTAATGATGTTCAGGCCCTGCCTGGCAGACTGGTGTCTGGTTTTGAGCACTGGATTAATGAAGTAAATAGAAAGAAATGAAGGAAGCTTCATAGAGAGGAAAATAATCATTATGCTGACATTCCAAGATATAAACTAAACTGCACAAGAGCATAAAGTAAGATAGAGTTGACAAATCCACAGAAATAAGGTGGAATTATCTGATGTAATGAGTTGATGGACTGAAGTAGAACCTTTTAAGGTGTTGTCCTGGTTTCAGCTGGGATAGAGTTACTTTTCTTCCTAGTAGCTGGCATAGTGCTGTGTTTTGGATTTAGTAGGAGAAGAATGCTGATAACACACTGATGTTTTAGTTGTTGCTAAGCAGTGCTTACCCCAATCAAGGACATTTTCAGCTTCCCATGCTCTGCCAGGTGCACAAGAAGCTGGGAGGGGGCACAGCCAGGACAGCTGACCCAAACTGGCCAAAGGGCTATTCCATGCCATATGACATCATGCCCAGTATATAAACTGGGGGGAGTTGGCCAGGAGACAGTGACTGCTGCTTGGGGACTGGCTGGGCATTGCTCAAAGGGTGGTGAGCAATTGCATTGTGCATCACTTGCTTTGTATATTATTATGATTATTACTACTACTACTGCTATTATTACTACTGCTACTATTTTGCTTTATTTTATTTCAGTTAGTAAACTGTTCTTATCTCAACCCATGAGTTTCTCACTTTTACTCTTCCGATTCTCTCCCCCATCCCACTGGGGGTGGGGGATTGAGTGAGTGGCTGTGTGGTGTTTCGTTGCTGGCTGGGGTTAAACCATGACAGGTGTGATTCATCTCATCAATGTATGCATGTTTACAATAGGTCAGAGAAATTACCCTAAAGTGCCCGTTTTTCTCTAGAGATGATAAATACAACCTAATGGGATTACTGCAGATGTAATAATCTCTGGTAAATATAATGAATATCAGCATTGGTATCTACACTGTAAAATGCAATGATTTACAGGTTTGTTTTAAAGGTAGTTGGGCAATTTTTTTTTCTTCCCTTTCCAACAATTTTATTAGATTCCTTAAGAACAGTTTGATTTGTAGATTCCTGGGATAAAATTCCTCAAACCTCTGAATAAAAACAGTTGGGATTGTGAATGAAAAACAGGTATCAATTACTTCCCAAAACTAAAGCAGACTTTTTTAAAATAAGAAAATATACATGCAATACCTTGATAAGTTGTAAGTGGACAACAGGTCCCAGTACTATGAAAGAAAAAAGAAAAAATATACTTCCTAGCTACAACTGCAGGGGCTCTAAAGCCGCATGAAGGAAATATGAAAGAATGCACAGTTTGCTTCAGAAGAGGCATGACGGGAGAAAAAAAAAGTATACAAAATAATTAGTCACTTAAAGAAATTGCATAAGGTTCTTTTCTTTCTTTCTTTTTTTCCCCTACCTTAATAACAAACAAAAACTCAGTGCAGCTTCAGGATGGCATTGGGGATGGAGGAGATGTGTTCGCATAACTCAGCATTAACCTGTGGTATGAACAGGTCATACCCCTTATAAAAGAGAAATAGGAAAAAAGTTTGGCCAAAATAATCATTGTGAGTTGTAGCAGTAAGTGCAAACAAAAAAGCATTTTGATAGGCACATTAACTTTCAGTCTTCAGGAATTAGGTTGGTTGTGTTGATGTGGTTAATTGTTAACAATTAAGAGCAAGACCTAAATACTTCTTTGAGACAGTTTTTCTCTGGGCGTGTCTGGATAGTTGTTATGAAAGGTTTCCTGTCGTAGATCCGGACAGTCATCCAGATGGTCGTATGCCAACTCCAGCGCAAGAGAAGTCAGCAGCTATGCAGCATCATTAGCGTGTACTCACCATGTGGGACAGCTAATATAACCTGCTTTTGTGGGCTGATGTAACTTGGTTGGATCTCTTTGGTTCAACTTGTGCGCAAAGCAGGCAGTCACCAGTTGGTGCATGACTGCATGCATATGCAGGTGTATAGTAGCATCAGATATTGACCATAACCAGTAAAAGTTTTCAACTACCCTGGATGTAGGATGGACCATTCCTATTTTCCTGCCCCTTTCCTTCCTCACTCATTAGCAATCCCAATGAGAACTGCTGGATACATCAAGAGTATATTCGGCCTGTTATTAAGCCCCAGGCAGCAGCAGGATGATGGTTATAAATCAAAGAGTCTGCTGGAAAGTCAGAACACGCTTTGGTAAAAGAAAGAGAGGAACTTATACTGTTGCGTAAGGAAACAGACGTGTACATTGCCGTGACACTGGAGAAATCAACTGCCTATAGATATTGCTATATCACACAGTAGCCAAGGAGGCTCAGTGGCTGGATTAACCTTGATCCGGATTACTCTTGGTTAACCTCAGCTGCAGGGGTATCTAAGCTTCTGTCAGACTCTCCTGCAGACACCACTGTTGTTGTCAGGGTGTAATAAGTGAACGTCCATGTGAAGGACTTCTAAGAAAATGCTAGTTGAAGGCCCCCTGACAGCTGTCAGAGGGCTCAAGACCCCTTCTGACTTGCACACACACAGAAAGAATACAATTAGCAGTTAGTTTTCCCCAAATTGCCCATTTGGCTCAGGAGACCAGGATCCCTTTAGACAACTGGTATCTACAAAATTGGGTGTAGAGTTGGGCTTTCTCTGCCAACTCTTCCACTTGCCTGGACACAAGTTAGAGGCACATTAAGCACAGAGCCACAGCTCTGTATCTGCATCATGCGGCGTTTAAGCTGAGAACGTCTACCCAAGGGCCAGCTGTGTCAGCAGGGGCACTATGTTGGGCTGGTGCAGTTACTGGAAACATCAGCCTTGCCCCTGGCAAGTTTGAAGCATGTGGAAAGGTGTTCTTGTGGGGAGCTGTAGACATATTTATTGGTAGCTTGATGCCTAAGTACTAAAGATTCTTCTTACTCAGTGTGGAGATCTGCAAGGTGGAGAGGTTTATCTGATAGAGATGTCCTATATAGTCAGGGAAGAGACATAGAGACTTCTAGGGTGCCTAAAAGTGGTCAAATGAACTACACTGAGGAAATGCCTCTTTCTTTCCCTTGACTGTACATGGAGCCAAGGGTGACCACATTGCAGAAGTCTAAAATATCATTGGATATATCCCACATCAGCAGTTTTTGAAAGGAGGACTCTGGATTTCTTTTTGTCTGTCTTGAAAGCATTGAGAACATAATCCTGGGACTACTTAGGTTACTTTGTTTTCTTTCTAATGGGCTTCATTTTCTGAAATGCACTTTCAAATCAATTTCTGTCATTAGTCCTTTAAAGTAAATATAATATTTGTGGAAAGTAATTACTCATTGTTGGTACAACACATTTATATGATCACTCTTTTGTTTAAATTAGAGTGTAAATTATTTGTTAACTGAGTGATTGCACAATATTACTGGTTAATGACCTTAAAGAAGACAGGTTTCTGCATAGGCAGTTACAGTCAAGACAGCAGAGAAGATGTCTATCTTCCTCCAAAACAGGGTCAAAGGAAGACCTGTAAGCATTAGTTAATGTACTACTGATTAATATTAGGGCCTAACATCTTCATATATTTCTCAAAATAAACACAGTGAGTTCAACCATTTTTCTATGATCAACCTTTTCCAGCAAACCTTTACTATTTGTTGTTGGTGGTGGCCACTTAGTGTACTGGTTTTGGCTGGGATAGAGTTAATTTTCTTCGTAATAGCTTGTATGTGGCTATGTTTTGGATGCGTGCTGAAACCACGTGTACTGGATTTGCATGGGAAGGTTTTGGTAGTGGTGGGGGACTACAAGGGTGGCTTCTGTGAGGAGCTGCTAGAAGCTTCCCCTATGTCCGATAGAGCCAGTGCCAGCCAGCTCCAAGATGGACCTGCCACTGGCCAAGGCCGAGCCCATCAGNATTAATATTAGGGCCTAACATCTTCATATATTTCTCAAAATAAACACAGTGAGTTCAACCATTTTTCTATGATCAACCTTTTCCAGCAAACCTTTACTATTTGTTGTTGGTGGTGGCCACTTAGTGTACTGGTTTTGGCTGGGATAGAGTTAATTTTCTTCGTAATAGCTTGTATGTGGCTATGTTTTGGATGCGTGCTGAAACCACGTGTACTGGATTTGCATGGGAAGGTTTTGGTAGTGGTGGGGGACTACAAGGGTGGCTTCTGTGAGGAGCTGCTAGAAGCTTCCCCTATGTCCGATAGAGCCAGTGCCAGCCAGCTCCAAGATGGACCTGCCACTGGCCAAGGCCGAGCCCATCAGTGATGGTGGTAGCGCCTCTGTGATAACATATTTAAGAAGAGAAAAAAAAACCCTACACAACTGTAGCAGAAGAGAAGAGTGACGTGTCCCTGCTTCTATCTATTGAGTGTTTCTTATGCTTGAGTTTAATCAGGAACTCCTTGTTCATGCATGAAGGCCTTCTATCACTTTGCTTGACTTCCTACTCATTGGGATGGACCCTTCTTGAGCTTGGAGGAGGTGTTCATTAAAAATCAACCAGCTATTCTGGACCCATCTTCCCTCTGGGACCATATGCCATAGGATTCTTCCAGGCAGACACCTGAACAAGTCTGCTGTCCTGAAATCTATGCACTTCATACACCTCCTGGTTTGGAAAAAAATTGCTTAGGTTTAATTTTTATCATCGAATAGGAGTAGCTGGGCATCCTCGATCAAGGACTTTTTGTCTCTCAAGCATACACATGCTGTTCAAGTGTGCATGGATGGTGTTAGGAAAACCAAAGCTGACCTGGAGTTTAATCTGGTGAGGGAATTGAAGGGCAATAAGTAGGGCTTCTATAGGTATTTCAGCGACAAACGGAAAAGGGAATAAAATACGTGCCCACGACTGAATAAGGCAGGGGACCCAGTGGCAAAGGACACAGGAAAATCCAGTGTACTCGATGCCTTCTCTTTGCTAAGGCTTGCCTCAGGAATCCCAGGTCCCTCAGACCAGTGGAAAAGTCTGGAGCACGGAAGACTTATCCTCAGGTTATGGAACATTTAAACAAACTGGACATATTCAAGTTTATGTGACCTGATGAGATGCACCCATGAGTGCTGAGGGACCTGGTCAATGTCATTGCGAGGGCACTCTAGACTATCTTTGTGGGTTGGCAATCAGGAAAAGTTCCACAGGATATCTGAATAGCAGTTTCAAAACAGAACAGTGATTTCTAATGTTGAATCCTAATCCGTTCCACAATACCAGTCACCTATATATTTGCAAAAGGCTGAGCAGGCATTTCAAAAATTTTGAGCATCTCTTTTGACATGACTCAGTATATCTCATTGAGAAATTCTTAATCACTTCTGAAATTTTGTTTAGAAAGAGAAACAAATGACCCAAGGAAGTTCCCACACTGATTATAATCAAGCTGCTTTCCCAACATGATTCAAAGCCAGAAATAAGGGAGAACCTGTCATGTGACGTACGCAAAACAAACTATGCTTGTCTTTGCCTGGAAGCTACAAAAGCGATTGTAGTCACAAGGTATTTTCACAGTCCAGAAGCCACAATAGGCTGGAACAGCTTACTTTTATTGAGAAAACTAGTCATCTTTATAAGATTGCTCCCATAAATAAAGTAAATAAATTGGTGGCATTTTAACAGCTTTTTGACAAAGAATAGTAAGTAAATCATAAATATTTGTTTTAAGAAATTGTACTTCTGTATTTATTTTTAGGATTTTTATCCCTTAAATTTATTTTTTGTTTTTTTCTTGAAGGCAAAATGTTTTCAATTAATCATAAAATATATTGCCAGAAGCAGTGCTAAAGGTTGGTTCCTTCCTCATATTTGTTCAAACTTACTTGTAAAAATGCCAATTTTTAGTGGTTTTTTCTTATTATTGTTGAGCTTGTCCTGTATATTATGATGCATGACACTAAACCAGCATGTTTCTTGTAAATTTAAATTACAACTTAGAAAATATATTAGAACATAACACAATATCCTTGTAAAAGAAAAAAAAAAAAGCTATTTCTGTTTCTATCCCATCAAAGACAAAACAAGAAACAGTGCAGAAGTGAGCAATTAACAATTTAATCTGGCCATTGCAATCTAATAGAATGAATTAATTTTTAACATGTCTGGTTTCCTTCTAGTATAAGTAGGCATTTTAAGACGAATGATGAAAATTCACTAGATATGAAGCCTATTTATTGAACAAGTGACATTAACATATCTCTTTCTTCTCTCCCCTTTTGCCTTTGATTTAAAAGGAAACAGAGGTAAATGAGTGAGGCAAAGAAAGTGCAGTGTGTATCAGCTTAGACTCTGATGTTTCCACTCACAGCTAATTACTCAGAGAGTAACCCTGCTTATTTATACAAGAATACTTAAAGAATAAGACAGAGTCATGACTAAGGATGGAAGACGGTATCTTCCAGTGGCCAATCAAGAAATAATACTGGCTTATTTTTTTCTGCATGAAGTCATCTGCTCATAAGTTTCTCTTATGAAGCACCTGTCATAGCCCATTTTCTGGCATGTAGCTTACTCGGCATTATATTTTGGCTTCAAGGTCATTCTGTTATCACTAACTATATCATCTTCTGTACTGTAAATATGTTCTTTTCACACAATTTAACCCCACTGTAATGAAGGCTTACTTATCTTACTCAGATACTCAAAGATTATTTCAGTTAACGGCAGTCAAAACTTTACTTTGCTCTTCTGAATGAGGAACTCTTAATGGCTATTTACTTAAGAGTTAGATATTTTCAGCTGGGTATTTGGAAACATAAGCTATCCTCAACTCAATAATCAGGTTTGGAACATTTAAGAGGGTTTTGAATGTATGTCCAAAGAATGACCGATTCTCTGTTCCGCTGATTAGGTTGTGTACAACAGGTGACTGAAAGCAATGAAGTTATGGGATAAAAACATGTAATGCTGAAGAAGTCCTATCTTCTGCCAAGCTGGTAATTTTAGCTTATGTCATAAATTTTCAATAGTAGCAAAGTTTGTTGACATTGATTCTGCATATCTGCCATTATTATATCATCCTACTCATCGATATTTATTTCCCCTGAGACTTTTCTGGACTGTTTCATTTTCAGGATCAGATATTTTTCTTGAGGCCATTTAACTCACAGTTCTATTTATCTTATTTGGAATACGTTTTCTCTCCCAATTGCTGTAAGATGCCATTTGTTTCATAATGTATTGTCTTAGTAGAAACGTTTCTTGACGGTTATTTGATAGACTGCTGTGTGATGACACTAATAAGAGCAATGGGGATAGGTAACTGCTGACAGATTGTGCGCTGGAAGAAAAGATCATGGAGTATAATGCCAGCTATTGGACAAAACAAAGGAATTTAGAAATTCTGTAATTAGTAGCAATACAGAACTCTTGGACAGACTAGATGGATAGAATCCAGACAACATTTTTTCCAGCAGATCTCACCATTCACGCTAACAGAATGCAACAGAGACATTTAAGTCTCCACTAAAATTTCTTGTAATTTAAAATTCACCTGACATTTATATTCCAAACATTCCTTCTTATTTCAATACTGCTTCCTACTAACTTCCTTTGTCACTTAGATCGGCAGTAGTCTTGCCTGCCTTTAATAGCAATTGGGGATGAAAGTTTTGAAATGTGTCTGAGGGGAAAAAAAAAAGAAAAAAAAAGATTAAATAAAACTGAAAACCATTGTGAAATGTTTTAAAGAAAATTGTGAATAAGAACAGGCAGCTTTAATTTAATCACAGAAATTAAAAGATGATCAGATAAAAAGTCCAGCCTGATTTTTAACTGGGCAGCTGCTGTGGAAAAGGCTGGATAACATTTTTAATTCATAAATATAAGCCTGGCCGTATGGCTAAGATTACAAATTACCCTTTCTCTTCTGAAGTCAATAGAAGCCTAGGGGGAAAAAAAAAAGAGGGTAAAATATAGCATTTATGCTGTTGTTCAGCTGTTAGCTGTTATCACTGATTCCCAACTTTCCTGGTACTTTATTGACCTATTAAGTATTACTTGGAAAAAAACATGATTAACTGATCTCAAGGCTAGACAAGACCTTCATGATTCTTCAGTCTGGTTGCCTGAAGAACACAGACTGTAGAAATTCAGGGACTAAGCTGAGACTAGCGATACCATTGTGTGCTCAGCTTTTATTTATCTCTCTTTTCATGTCTTCTCTGATACTCTCTTTCCTCCCTTCTGTTACCCCCATGACTTCTCCTCATTCTATCTACTTATTTCATTCCTTCAGTCAGACAATACACCAAATAAAAATGATAAGCAATTCAGTAATAAATTATGACATCTGAGTGCAAGTGTCAAATAGAATTAGCACATGAAGGAGAATACAGGGTCAAGGAGAATCACAGATACTGGGGCCATAGCTCTTGGCTGCTGGTAGACCCTGGATGACAGCATTGCAGTGACTACATTCATTTTTCTTTGAAATCACCAGGGCTGGAATACTTTCAATTTATTGATTATTTTTAAGGGTTTTTTTAACATAATGAAAGCTGTATATGTCACTTGGGCCACTGGAAAAGCTCAGATGTGGTTAATGCCTGGCCTACCTGTTCTGCAGTGTTCAATCAGAACAGGTTGGTCTCATGTCCAGGTCACTTAAATTTCTGTGAGTGTGTTGATGAAAAAATGGTCAAAAATCATGAAAAACCCATCAAAACTGTCCAAGAATCAGACCTCTTTTTCCTAAGACATCATAGCATCCTCCAGAGATATCAGTCTCCCAAAACACTAACACATCCCTCAGCGAATAACTTCCCACTGAAGACAAAATAA
>VYZW01058453.1:10750-21847 GCA_013401315.1 Balaeniceps rex | reverse complement strand
TGAACTAGAGAACATAAACAGAGGATGAAGCAGCAAGACAAACTAGTGGCCTGGGTATATCAACTGGGAGAGCACTCGGGATTGAAGGAAACTCCAAGAAGTCATGCTGGAGTAACAGAAGAGTTTTATTAAAAGTAATAATGAATATCAGTGGAGAAAGGAGTTGAAAATTTTGCATTAATTTCTATTCGGGCCACATTAAGATGATACCAAAGAGAGAAACCAGTTTTGTATTTACTAACATAAATGAACTCATGCTTTGACTTTAATGATGAAAAGGCAAGAGACAGTACTCATAGTAAACTTGTACACAATCTCCTAAAATGCTAACTTAATGTATTACAGTACTCATTCAGATAAAGAGCGTAGATCCAGTTTTGCCCTCTGACACATCAAGAAAAGTGTGTTGACGGATGGAAACATTTGGTCTCAAATCAACAAATCAGCATAAAAGTGTGGGGCCTTACTGTCAACTACGCTATTGAAACGTGAGTAAGATACACACATATCTTAATAGATCTATACCAAAGCAACAAATTCTTGCTTCTTTCCAGTGTTAAGTTAAGGTCATCCTGCCTAACAAACCATTTCATATAGACTCTCTCAAAAGTCTACTCTGCAGGCAATGGCAGATAACAGACAGCTGAATGACTGAATACTCTAGGTCATCCAAAAAATTAGATCAAAGAGTCCCTGTAGTCTATTGAAATGCAATTGCTTCCAAATCACATTGTAGTGTTCCAGGCTTGAAAGAATGGGTCACTGCAGTTTTATTGTAGAGAAGCTATTGCTAATGAAAGGAACAATGGAAAGATTAGTGCTACCAACCATATAGAAGAAACACCACTTTCGGTTTAATTGCAGTGAACAAAGCAAATAGGAAAGAAGGGCAACCAAGTGACAAAAGTAGTTGGTGCAAAGAGGATATAGAAGCTATTCACAAGGTTCTCTTGATCCGAGCACAGCGTCCAGACTTAACATATGATTACTGAGTTTGGATCACAGTAAAAAATGACGTGGTTGTCATTACAGACAGCTGACGACACAGTTTAAAGAAGGCAGCCTTACAAACTGGAAGACTAATAATCCTGTTGATAATTTGCCTGGGATTCATTAGTGCACGGAAATTAATAAATGGATAATAAATGTGATACCTACTCTGCAGAAGATTATTATAAGTAAAGGTTTACTTCATTTACCGGTTTAAAATAACAATTTAAGGTGAAATCTATTGAACCTTGGAACCAATTAAAGAAAGAGAGAGATTCTAATTGGTGATAATCTAGGTACTGAAAAAGGTTCTGCCATAATAAATTTGTTCGTGCCACAATATTTATTCTCTTTTGATCAGTTTCTGGATTTTTTCCTAAGTGAAGCTCACCAGTCATAACAATCTCTATGTCGAGACAGTGGTAAAAGATCCATTTCAGTCTCAGTTAAGATCACCACATTCTGTTTCTCTGTGACCTGAGGCAGACTTGAACCTTCCTTCTCCAGACAAGACTTGACAAGCCCAGCTTCAGTTAGCTCATAAAGCACGTTAAAAAACAAAACGTGACCAAACACGGGAGATCACCCAAACTGTAACTGTTGTGTGTAGGTAGAGCACTTCTCTTAGAGGAAAAGATGAACACTGCAATAAGTGAAAACAGTTTTTTTCTGAATAAATATGGTAAAAGCTAGCAGTTGTGAAAATGAAGCTTCCACAGAAACAACTAAGCACATCTGACATTAACAGTTCAGCACTACAAACACAACTTAAAAAACAAAAAAAAGCTTCATTCCAGTTCCTGGCATCTGCGCCAGTCACATTTGCAACTCTTCAAATGAACTATAAGATACTAATTCTTCTAACTTGCTGAGAAAAAAAGGCGAGCATTCAAAATATAATCCAGACTACTTCAACCAGTTATCAGTATTCAACAGCTCTTCCTAATGAACCACCCTCTTCACAAGTCACTGACTACTATTTCAAAGGAAACACTGGGTGTCTCAAGTGCTCCTTTTTTGGTCCCGTCACACAGTTTAATAGCCCTTATGGACAAGTACCTTTGCAAAACAGATTTCTAGAGGGTGACCAACATATCCGCTGGACCTTAGGCAACCACAAAGCATACAGATAGCTGCTTATACCTAACACTATTAAATGTCACTGCTTTCATCTGCATCCATAGGAGATTGCTTTGCAAGTGTAAGGGTTTAAGCCTAAAAAAACATCAATAACTATAAATTCTGTCGATGATTCTTCTGCATTACATCAGTAAAGACTTCTCTGCAGGCAATGAGCACTGTTAAACGTATTTTGAAAAAATCATTTGTGAGTAATAATTTTCCATGAACTTGGATGGCAGCCATAAATGGAAAATATGCAATGATAATATTTAACACATTCATAAGAGATCAACTAATCAAGACATATAAACCCAAATAAGGCTGGGATTGTCAAAGGAAACGAAGTGAAATTGGTTCATAACTCCTCCTGAGCAAGGAAATTCACCCTTCCTTAAAGGAGATGACAAACCTAGGCACAATATTTTTTTCTCACAAGCTTATGGGTTGATTTTTTTTTTTTCTTTATTCACAAAGACAGGAAGAGCATTTACTTAAGAGCAAGCAAAAAGGTATAAACTACCACAATCTATAACAAATGAAAATTGTTATGGGATAATTACTAGGACTACCAGCCAGTCTTCTGTTTTTTTCCTGAAAGACTGTGATCAGAAAATACAAAGGGTGTGTTGCAGTTCATTGGCTATAACTAAACCTCTTCTGTTAAATGCAATAGCAACTGGCGGTATTAGGAAAATCACCAAATGTTGTACGGTATCCTGAATATTATATGAATTACATACCTTCAGCTACTATCCCACGTATGAAAATACTTCCAATGCTGATTTGGTTTAAATCACTTACCAAGCCTACACATGTAGATATTGCTACCGAAGAGGTGCTATCATTCCTTATAAATCCCTGGTAGAAACACTGCTCAATTTCATGTTCCTGAGAATTTGAGACTCCATCTTTCCCGAGTACCTGGACAATAAAACTGTTGCTTAAAATGGTCGAAGGTTTGAGTTCTAAGTGAAGTTCCTGTCCAAATGCTGAAAATTTGTAGTGCAAGGAACTCTTTGAACTCTGAGTTGATCTCTTTCTCCTAGTACTGTGCAAAACATCATGTGAAATGTACGATCCACTGGAATCCACTTTGACAGGTGTCACAAATACATAGTCTGTAACGATAAAAAGTTAGCCATCAGCTTTTGTATCCAACAAATAAGGTAAGCGTCATTCTAACGCGGTAAGCATCAGGCTTACACTATGGCATGAAGCATTCTCTCATTTAGGGAATGGCCTGAAAGCTCTGCAAGGCTATGTGTGTGTAAGCTTGACTGCATAAATTCACTCCTGTAAGTCACACAGGCTCTCAAACAGTGTTTGTTTCCTTTCTGCCCCACTGAGAGGTACAGACTAACTAGCATAGCTGTGAACATTCCCACAGTCACTCTTCTGAAGACATTTGTCATCACCAGCAGATCTGTAGATTTTCCCCTCCCCCTGTATTAATTGCTGTCAAATGTGAAGGCTGCTCTGGTTTGAGGGTTTTTTTCTTTCCCTAAGAATGCAGCAAATATTATATCACTGTAGGGGTAACCATGACTGAGACTTTGTAGAACTGTACCGCTTGTTCAGATGGATTAAAGGATTAATTTATTAATGCCTTAACTGAGTGAGACCTCATCTCTTTGTAGTGACTCGATTAGACTGGGTTTCAAATTGTAACTGACCTTCAGCAGAAAGAGATTACATCCTACCTAATAACCTTTAGTCAGCCATTGCTAATTGTACGCCAAAGAAGTTTATTGTTTTGGATAAAATATGTGAAAAATTACCAAGCTATTTGTGAGGAGAAGACTAAGATCTACTCACAACCACCTACGAAAGGAAAAAAATAGAGGCAACGACAGCTGCATAAGCAGGTGCCTAGCTTGAAGTACATTGCTGTTGACCCAGCCATACAGAGATTACCCATATCCTGGAAGCTGGGTCTGAATTTTAGCCATTTGCTGAACTAGGACCTTTGCACCTATTCCAGGTTATAGGAGTAATTATGCTGAATAAACTGCTTCCCAACCCCATTTCATTTTTGAGCTGTATTTCTCTGTGAATACTTAAAGATGTCCACACATTTGACAGTAAAATAATTCATTTCTCCTCCTAAATTGAAATAACACTGTTAAAAAAGAAGAAAACCCCTTCCTTCTTGTGTTGTAACAGATGTTGCAAAAATTATCAATCTCTTTGCCTGAATAGACTTTATTGGACACACATTAAGCTGAAAACATAACCAGTGACAGGTTGTTTTTCCTTACACAGTGGAAACAATACTTCAAGAACTTTCACTTTCCTCTAGTGGTGTTAATCAATGCCAGAAGCTGAGGACGCTAAGCAGGCTGGTGGCCAAAAAATGCAAGCAGCTGCAGGAGAGAGGGAATCCCCCAGTGAGCAGATGATAGGGTGCAAGAGGGTTTTCCTTTCTGCACCCTGGTGTGGTTCTCTGTTGTACTTTGTTTCCACTCGCACCCAATAAAAAGCATATACTGCACTTCAAACTTCCCAAAGTCATCAGCATCTAAGTGTTAGTCTCTGCAACCTGGGAACAAACAGCTCCTGAGATCTCACTCACACGAGTCCTTTCTCTCCAGGTTTGTTTTCCCTTAGCCTGCATTGTACAGCTTCTTCCGCTCTCCCACCCAAATCTTTTCATTATTTTTGTCTCATTGCTTCTATAACAGACACATGGAGGTTTTGTTGTTGTGGCTACATACACATTCATCTTTCTAATCACACGTGTAAACTGTATTTACCATCTCATTCATTTGCTTTGCTGTTACATATCGTTCCTTTTTGCTTTTGCACACAGGGCTTAACAAGTTAACCTCTGCCCATAGTTAGCTATTTTACAGCAGCCAACTTGCTCTCGCTTTATGTTCCCCGAACATGGTGGCTTCTTCCCTTTAAATGCTCAGTCCACCAAAAAAAAGCATCCATGCAAATCTTCATATACACAGACACAGAAAGAGCTATACAAACCATGATTCAATTCACTGATGTTGTCACTGGTTAAAGTTGCTGCATGAAACATGCAACAGAGGCAGCACAGCTGAAGGGTCTGCAAGAGAAAAAAAAAAGAGAGAGAAAAGGAGTATTGGGCGAGATTTACTTGACAAGGGAAGGCAGAAAGACAAGGCACCAGAAACTGTGCAGTAACCTGGTATGAAAGCACACTAGGCGACTGCAAAAGAAAGTGCTCTCGACCTGCCTTTACAGCGCTTCCAAGCCACGGGAGAGTCGGGAATTGCATGGAGCTGCCGCTGAGAATCGCAACAGGTAAAGTCCAGACGACAAGCAGGAGACAGTCCATGTTCCGCCGTGCACCTGGTGTGCTACCTGCTCCCCGAAGCGTGCGGCGGGCGAGCCCGGATCCCCGGCATGGTCACCTGGGCTCTGCCCCGCAGCAGCTCCGGCGGCCGGCTCGCAGCGCCGCGCCCCCGCCGTGCGCGGCGGCGGAGCCCATGGAGCGACGCCCAGNGGGCCGGGCCGGGGCCGGGACTCGCGGGCGCAGGCGGGGAGGCACCTGGGAGAGGGGGTGGCTTGCGGGGCTTCCCCCCCAGACCGCGGGGGAAGCGAGGAAGCGGCTGCGCTGAGCCAGGGCAGCGCCGGCGCTGGCACACCTGCGGCGATCGGCGAAGAGATCGGGGGGACTTCACTGGGGTAGGAGGGGTGCCAAAATGGGAGGGCTTGATCAAAAGGACCAGAGGTTTCGTGATGATGCTGGGAGAAGGAGTGGAGTTCAGTATCAGCCATCCAGCTTCCAAAACACCATTCACTTGGAGAAAATATGCTGTTACTTCTATTATTTTTAAAGGTAACTTCACGGGAAAACACACAAACAAACAAATAAATCGAACAAAGAATAGGTTGCCTGGGAAGAAAATACAGCTGTGATAGCCAAGACCAGTTACTGAATATTGAACACGGATGTACATAAAGGAGCCGACTTCTACACAGTGGCTTACATGTATTGAGCCATACGCAGCACCGGGTTCTGGTCTCGACTAATCTAGCCCGTGCTATTCAGTTACACTTTCCCTTCTACAGAAAACATCAGTAAAGGAGCAAAGATCTAAATAATCTGAAAAGAAACTGAAGTATGGAAGTGAATGGGACTGGTCCAGGTTGGAAATCAATACAGAACTTATTTCTGATGCTTTTGGCTGCACTTGGAGAAGCGTCCCTCACCTCGTGATCTCCCTTTTGTGCTAGCGAGTTTTCCAGTACGTGTCTCAGTCCAATCTCACTCAAAATCTCCCTTGTCCCCGGGTCACATAATGAAAATAAATGGTATCTGTGTCCATTTAAGGTGCCTCACTGCTCCAGTTGGCACACAAGCTGGAGAGCACAATGGAAGCCGAGGTGAGCTGGAGGTCATCTCCTCTATCTACCTCCTTCACCGGGGGTTTCGTGGTAACTAGTTTGGGGCAGTGGATTAGACAGATCAGAAATATTTTCCCTTCTAAAGCACTTCCTGTCTTTAAACATTAAATAAGTTCCCAGGTGTGGAATTTCTCCTTCACCTCTCTCTATTTCCCAGCAGGTTTTACATTATCACCTTGCTGAATGTATTATGATAAAGTTTCAAGAGCTTTTTGTAATAGTGCACCTGTCACCTCCCACTGAGTATATTCAAACAAAATAGCTGGCTACAGGTTTACGGTGGTCCCAGTGGAGCAGAACACATAAAACATGCTGTGCATTGCAGATAATAGGAGAAAAATATAAAATTATTGGGCTGTAATTTTATCATCAGCCCTCAACACCCTGAACAGACAGACTTGATTGTTTTCAGTAGACTACCTGACTGTGATGACTGACGTTTTATTTGCTGTGAGGGGAGGGAAATAAATACAGTTCTCCAGCAATTATAAGAATTGTTTAAGAAAGAAAAGGACAACTTTCACCATAAACCTAGCACCACTGAAGGGAGTTTTGCTCTTGATTTCTGTGGAGTTAAGATTTCACCCTGGGGATTTATAGTTTCTAAGTATGATCAAAGAAGAAGAAAAAAATGTGACACTGCTTTGCATGACTAGAAATGACATGTGTCCAAATTTGAGTTGGCATTAGGCAGGGGACCCCAACCTTTCTTGGCCTGTAGGCAGCAACATTGATCAGTTAACATGCTCAGACAACATCATACTTTGCTCCCCAAGTCAATCAAGATCTCAGCAGTGATGGTCATAAACATCAGAGAATCCTGCAGGCAGCTCGTTACCATGTGCAAACATAGTTACCATGCAAAACATTAGAGAAATAAAGCTCCACAGCCAGCAGTGTAGTAAACAATACACAGAGGGGTTTTTTCTTCCCCCCACTCCCTAGCAATTCCCACCTCAGATGACCAGCAAGCATATATTCCTCCAGAGATAATCATTACCATACTACAGTCTGTTATTGGACTATTCTCTTTTCTCCTTAAGCTGTCAGGTTGCATGCTGCTATTACTTTTTTATGCTGATCAGTTTTGTCATGTTTTCGGTAGGTTTTTTTCTTTCTCTACTTGCTTGTATCCACCTGTTGTAACCGTTCCACCTACATGAGAAACTCCTCCATTACCAGTGAATACAAAAAAGTGGGGGGACCCAGTACAAGCTTGTCACCCTTAAGCAGCGTTGCACTACAGATAACAATACCCTTCTTGGTGAGGGATCTCCAGGAAGTCAGGATTTCTCTCGCATCTGCAAGGGAAAGTAAGGGGTTTGCTACTCTACACCAGCAGTGAGTTACTGCTTCACCTTCATCACCACATGAGGCTTGCAAGAGCATAGCCCGAGTTTCCCCAGGGCTTCTCATCCACCCGCTCTAGACAGATCACACCTGCATACAAAGTGTCCATTGTCTTGATGTCTGGATGCAAAGGTGTTGGATGTTCTTGTTTCCACTTGCTAGCTTATCAGAGAAAATGGATTATTATTTTTAATATCTCTATTCTTTCTAATTCTGAATCCCTCTGTGAATTTCTACAGATTTTTTTGCCCAAGAGCTATGCTGTCATGGCCATCGTGATAGAGTCTAGCCCCGCACAGAACTCACGTTATCGGTAACATGACTGACAGGCACGCAGAAGAAATATGCCCTGAATTAAAATGCCATCGTGTTTGCTTTGCTGTCATTGTTAGAGCAAATTCTTTATCATGTGAGACATTCGTGACCACTGAGATGACTGAATGATTCACAGAAGTCTGTTGTCTGATAGCTGTCACCTCTTCCTCTGTCAACCTAGGTATTTTTCCAGATATATTTGTATTAGAAATTAATTTGAATAATTTATACCGTATTTAAATCACATATGATTGGATAACTGGAAGCACAGTACTTACAATGGGAAAATGGTGCAGTGAGGGCTTGTTTTAATCAGGTAGTCACATCGTATTGAGTGAATACACATAGTAGAATCAGAGCAGATACGTTTTTTGCTAACTCAGCATTCAGTTTCTGCAACTGTCCATTCCTACTTGACCATTTCTGTGACTATTTCTTACCGAACAACACACTTGTTGGGTTATTCAGGATACATGTAAGCGCTCCATAGGATTCTTCCAGCTCGATCTTTATGCTCTCTTTGTGTTTATCCTCATGAAGATGTTTCACTCTTGTGAAGCACAGAAGCCCTTTGCCTTCATTCGTAGAGAGTGGTGATTACCCACATGCTGGGTGAAACTCCTTGTGGAGAAGTCTTCATGGAAACCCCTTTACAAAAGAAAATTACCCTCTTTAGAATGAGCTGATAGTTCTCAAAACCCATCAAGTTCATCTTTGTCTCAAGTTGAAGAGGCTCCAAAGTGAAGTTATGCTCCAAAGTTGGTTGTGCTCCATACATACCACAACTGCTAAGGAGGCTTTTCTTTCCCATCAGTAATCTCGAGGCATTTTGTGAATTTATATAATTTGTCTAAATTAGAGTTCAGCAACTGTTACTCAGTTGTAGCAGGACAAAACCTCTAGTTGAACAAAATACAAGCAACTCGAAAAAGAACTTATGGAAGGGTTCATATAGATCAAGCATAGTTGCAGGGATTCAGTCATCTGGTATCAAATTACATTTGCATGCCTATTCGTACGTTATCTAAACCCACACAATACCATATAGTTTAGGAAGAGGCCAAATCCTTTCAGCTGGCATAAATGATCATAGCTCCTTTATCTGGCTGAGTTACAGAACCTGAGAAGATAGTCTACTGTATCCTTCCTGCCAGAAAGAGACCTTGTGCAGAAAGGAGGTTGTAAACAAAGAGAGTTTGTGGCCTACCTCGCTGCCATAGGAGAACCGCACGTATGGTATGGGGGCACAGCGGGAACATGACATATCCTAACGGACTGATGGTCTGAGGACACTTGGTCACCTTCCCCTCCAGCTGGAACAGCACTACCGCTTGCTCCTACTTCCACAGAGTAGGTTTATAAAGTACTAGACAGCATCGTAATGCCTGTTAACAGCAGATCCACTCCTATACCATATCCTTTCCCCTCTCCCCAAATTTTAAAAGGCTACTCTCATTAAAAGGAACGATGAGGACTTAACTTTGTTTACTTCCTTGAAACCTGAAGCTGACTACAGTATTCTCAGGAATGGAAAATGCTAGTCTAGCGTGTTCCCGAAAGCATGTTTCTGCATTTCTAACCTGTGTTCAGTTTATAACACGAGCTACTGTAATAAAGTTGCTTTTACACGATGGCTAATTGCATTCTTCAGTGACACATGGCATGGGCTATACCATGTCACCGGTTATTCTGTTTATGGGTAACTATATTTCAGCTGACATGGAAACTGTGTAAGTAACAAAAACATCTACTGGTTGACTTAGTGTGGTTCCTCCATTAATTCCTGTTACTAAAGGGCCTGAAAGTTAACAGAATAAAATTCCACTGTCTCACCAGTTTCTGTATTAAATTCTGCTTTCTGCAGAAGCCTCGA
This sequence comes from Balaeniceps rex, assembly GCA_013401315.1. Taxonomy (NCBI): domain Eukaryota; kingdom Metazoa; phylum Chordata; class Aves; order Pelecaniformes; family Balaenicipitidae; genus Balaeniceps; species Balaeniceps rex. Next base: position 11,814 of record VYZW01058453.1, on the reverse strand, counting down.
AACGTGGTGTTAGGACTGAAGTTATTTCCTCAAATGGTCTCTAAACCCACAGTTTTCAGTCTGCATCCTATAAATTCTGGCAAACTCCATGCAATAAAGAGTAATCTCTGTGGAATAGGTTTTCACCACCATTTACAGTAATATTTTCTGTCAATAAGCCCCTGAATTCACTTCACATTGCTTTTTAATCACAGCCACTGGAAAAGGAGCTTGATCCAGCATTCCTGCTGTACCCTAACTCCCAACAAAATCAAAGAAACAATGTTTACATTTTTTCCTCATCCAATTCGCACGTAGCACTGGGCTGTTATAGCCCCAAATAAATGCTTTTGATTACAAATATTAAAAACAATTTTCTGCTTACATGCATTTCTCTGTATTGCACAGCATGTCCATCCTAATTTGATTAGTTCTACACATTTATTTGTGCTAGCTGGACATCCTACTTTCTGGCATGGAGTATGAAGTTCCAGCTATCCTGCTGACTTGTTACCATTGTACTTGCTCTATCCTGCTACGCAAGAGATTTGGGCTCAGGAGCGGAACTAAAACCACCTCCGTGCTCGGTGCTTACGGCTGACACATAGCAACTTCACAGAGCAACGTTCTGCATTTCTCTTGCAGTCAGTGCTGTAGGCTAATGCTTAGATTTTAGAAGAGGTTAACTGACTTGCATGTCTAGTGTCACCAGCAATTTTTAAAAGGGGGAGGGGAGGCCAAGGAGGCAAGAAAGACAACCTAAAAACTCCACAAATAGCATTCATTTGGCTTGGATCCAAATGTCGCAAGTTGCTGCCACAGTGTCCCGACACACTCTGTGGCTGAAAAGTGAACAGGGGGAAGCTGCAGCTCAGTACATGGGGGCTCTGTCACACACCCAGACCAAAATTAAATGAAAATGTCCATCACTAATGGAAGAAAAATAAAAGCTGTCATTGTGGGTGGCCCAACTAAGGCTTTGCAAGCACTACATTTTAGAAGAGTTCTCCTGGAAACTTGCCAAGTGTAATTAAAGCACAGGTACCTCCAAACTCACAGAACTCTAATAAAAACAATTATGCAGT
>VYZW01058452.1:22800-34496 GCA_013401315.1 Balaeniceps rex | reverse complement strand
TTTTACACTAACTTTGAGATAGAAAACCAAGCACGCATTTACTGAAAAATATCTGTCTACCACTAATTTTTACTTCCCACCTGGCCCAATTGAATCATGAGCTGAAACAATTCCTGCAGGCAAAAAAGGGAGCAGATTGAAGCAGAGCAAGAGACTGGTTTTGTTGTGGTGTTTGGTTTACCAGAAAAGGCATGTTTTATATTTGTTATTTTATTTTTCTAATTCTCTATTTCTAAAGAAAGTGGGGGGAGAAAGGAAGTGGAAGAAATACATCCAAAGTTCCATCTTTCTAACGTGGAAACACGTGTAGAAGGGTTTAGCAAAGGCCTCTGTGAATGGAGCCGGGCTGTGGGTCTGACTCTCCTGAACTCCAGCTGTACATCTATTCCTCTAGCTCATTATTTTCCTGGTGTTTGACCTGGTCTCCCCTCTTAAAGGGACTCTATTGCTCCCGTTTTGTACATCTTTTAACTGCTTTTCCTGGGAATACCAAATTTGGTCAAGAATCTTTCAAATTGTTTCTATAATGGATCCCAACGAACTCAGTGAAAGTTGCCTCACTCACTCTGGCCCTCTGGAAACCTCTGCCCTTTGGCAGCTGCTTCAGGAATCAGAGGCATTTTCTGCTGAGATCCTAGTGACTCCTCCTTTAATTTTATTATGGCTTATGACTCTTCAGCCTCAGCCTCAGCCCTCTAGACTTGCTAAACTTTTGATTAATCAAATGACTTACATCTGTAATCACTTCGTTGAGCATTTTATTTTAAGAGGTTCACAGGAAGTAAAGGAGGAACGCAGCGTGTAGCTGAAAAAAACCAGCTGGGTTAGAGACAAATAAAATTGATGTCCATCAGCTGGTGCCTTATAGTGATTCCTGAGCATTATATCGTAGAAAGATAGAAGTGAAAATACCGATGCCCTGAACAGACTAAACAACACTAGGTAGAGCAGTGGGTCTAGGCTGAAACTCCACAGAAGCAGAGAGGTCATTGGAAGGAATTTCAAATACCATTTCACCTGTGTTTTTCCAGATCACAGTAGAAAGTCAGTTACAGCATTTGCTGTATTTATTAGCTATAGGTTAAACCAGAGAGAGGAACCCAACTTTGAAGCTGAACTATCAAAATATGTTAACTGTTCTCTAAACTCGAAATGTGGAATATGTGATGGAGAGGCTACAAAAAGAAGGTTGGAAGTACGGAGTGGTTTGTAACTGATTTCATCTTGAAGAGCTGATTTTACAATTTTGCAAGGCTGATAAGAGATCAGCTGTCATTTGAATCTGAGGTAATAAAGGTGAAGAGAAAGATCCAGGATTGATCTTTGACAATACATCTGAAATTTGGCAAAAAGGAGGCAGTTGTCAGGAGCACTGTATTGTAACATTGTAGTTACAACCGAGAAATCTGAAAATTAAGAGAAAAGTAGAGCAAATGAGTAGGCAGAATTCAGAATCAACTCAAGCAAGCACAATGTAAAGAAACACATTCACCATGACAACAACTGACAGTCAGCACAAGGCCCTTCATTAAGGATGAATTTGTGTAGTATTTATGAGAATTGGCAATTAATGGAAGAAAGAGATTTTGTCAGAAAGAGCTGACGGAGTCTCTAACAGAAATCATTCTTTCAGAAGGCTGAGTTCTATGAACAAGCTCATCCACTCTTTATCTTTGATTGTTGCAGTTAATTAGATGTTGTAGTATGGGGTGATGGTGGGGATGTGGTGGACACTGGCTGGGTAGGAAGCATTGAGAAAAATTAAAAATATGTTAGCATAAGCAAGGTTTTTTTTTAAAAAAATAAGACATCAAAGTTTTTAATGAAGTGTCATCAGCTTTTTAGTATTTTACAGTAACATATTCTGGTCCATCAACTTTTAGCTCACATTTACTCATTTCACTAAGTCCTGGGGGTTACAGTTATGAGTTGATCATAGATACTGTACTGGTAATTAGAGTTGGGCTCTTTCTTTCAATTTCTGAATACCTGTAATACTGATAAAAATGTTCTGCAAGTTTTTGCAGAAAGGTTTTGCTTTCATTTTTCTTCCTTTTCATGCAACATTTTTATCCCTGAATTCAACATAAAACATAAACAATTCAACAAGAAGCATGAAGAATGGAAGACTTTCAGTGTTTTGAATGCAGATTTCAAATATTTGATCACTTTACAAAGTGAACGTGATGTTAATTGATTTGGGTTAGGGAAGTAGATAAATACAACAGGAAAGATAGTAAGTCATTATGAACCAAAATAAATATGCATGAAAACTAATGAGGGAGGTCACTATTAATGAAGTTCATGGACTGGAAAAAAATACGAAACAGTGCTACTGAGCCCTCTGAAATTATGAGTGTACAGCTGCAATAAGATTCAGGTAGAAAGACTGGGTGGAATCTCATCTGGGAAGTCCTTCAAGCAACGGCAAGGAAAACAACAGAGAAAGGAAAAAGAGCCAAAGGAGTAAGTTTATTAGTCTTTTTACAAGGGTCTGCAGTGACAGTACAAGGGGCAACAGTTCCAAACTGAAAGCAGGTTGATTTAGATTGGACATAGGGAAGAAATTTTTTACAATGCGGGTGGTGACACACGGCAACAGGTTACCCAGAGAAGTTGTGGATGCCCCATCATTGGCAGTGTTCAAAGTCAAGCTGGATGGGACTTTGAGCAACCTGATCTAGTGAAATATGTCCCTGCTAATGGCAGGGGGGGTTGGATTAAGCGATCTTTAAAGGTCCCCTCCAGCCCAAACCATTCCATGATTTTGTGTTTCTAAACAGATGGTGTGACCTGGAAAATTGTATCCTGACAAACAAGATTAATAAAACTGCTAGAGAAGGATCAAAGTTGTTGTTCTGGCTCTGCTTTCTTTGGAAGGCAATACCCTGGCCAAAATCCAGGGGTTTGTACTCACCACTCTGAANTATATTTATATTTATATTTATATTTATGTCACTCTTATTACTGCTGCTACTATTACTGCTATTACTACGAATAAAGAAAACTGGAGTGGACGATGTGTCAGTTTGAGCTACACAAACTTTTCCAAACTCTGGAACTTTTCAAGCCAGTATGTGGTGGAGTANNNGGTGGAGTATGTGACTCTAGAACCATTTTTAAGCTCCTGTATTTCTTCTGACCCTAGAACTGGCTTAATATTTAGCTTCAGGATGCCTACAGAACATGTAAGGATTGGTTGGTCTCCAGGTGAACAGTTCAAGTCTCCTTCTGCTAAGCGTTAGCAGAGCCTTGATCTCTCTGTGACCTCAGTTCTTCTCTAAGGTCCTAATACTTAAACTCTTTGAGCCTTAAATAAAGAAATCACTACACACATTTAACTTTTGCTCCTCCACATCCCTGTTGCAGTGTGGAGCAGAGTTCCCTGTCTGGTGTGGTTAAAAGGCAGGAGGATTTCTAGGAGGTGGGACAGCCAAGCCTTGGAGGGCTGACCTAGAGTAAGTCAGGAGCCTACAATGGGCTGGGCACCAGCTGTGGGACTGGACCATAGAGGAGACCTTGATGCTCAGAGGGTTTTCAGGGACACCTCACTTGGGAAAAAAGGTGCAGTGCTGGAGTGAGTGGGCAAAGTGCAGCATCTAAACCACATGCCTCATGTAACTGAAGGATCTGTCATAAATGCACAGGTAAACACAGCTCCCCCTTGTTTTCTCATCACCACTCAGGTGAGATTTCTCTCCCATGCATGCCTAGTGCCAGTGCTGATTCCTGATTAAACAGATTTGACCCAACAAACAGATAGCAGTTTTTCATTTTCAGTATATATATGTATATACTATTCTGCACACTATGATCCCTGTGCCCTGATTTTTTTTCCTGACCTAGTGACACTGGGCTGGACTGAAATCCCTTCCCTTACAATGGGCAGGGACTGCAAATACCCCTACTTCTATGAAGAAAGTTGGACAACTCATAATACTAAAAGTGATGTGAATTCTGAGTAGAAGGCTTGTGAAGCAGTGTAGTGAGAGATAACAACTGCACCCCACGAACAAAATGTGTCCAAGATCATCTCTTTCATTCTGCAGAAATACCCTTGTGTCATTCTGATCTAGACTGGCATTGAATTAAATTTAATGGCTTTGAATTAAATTAAATGGTGTTAAATTAAATTAAAATTAGTTAAACAGGGCTTTTCATAGAATAAAATATTTCAGGACTTCTTTTGGGTCAATCTAAAATCTAATTCTGAAAAAAAAATCAAAGCTTTTTCTGACAGCTCCTGTTCCAAAAGTCATACAATGCATATTGCTTCATCATTATCATCATCAACAAAATCATCATCAGGCAATGTTCTGTTCAAGTCAAAGAAATACCCAATACTACAATATTTTAAATTTTTTCTTAGCATTGAAATTCAGCCAAACACAACATGTTCTCATGTTGTTTTAACATTCCAAAATGGTGTTTTCTAAGAGAACAAAGGTTAGATGGTAAAATTCAGCCAGTTATAGCCCAAAATTGTTGGGTTTTTTTCCTTATTATTTTGATATTTCCAATGAAAATACAGATTTCTCTTATGGAAAATATAATGCTTACATCCAAAACACTGGGTTGCTAGAACAGATGCTAGGAGCTTCCCACAAAGTTCTCTGCAGAGAGAATATTCTAATTTAATTTAATAAAAGTAAAAAAAAAAAAGGAAAACATTCCAGGTAAGCAGTCATAATAGATTAAATCACATTCTAGGTATTCACGATAGTTTACATATTAAATTGAGTTGTTTACAAATGAGTACTGTGATGCACTTAAAAGAAAATTACTGTCTTTGTGCTCAAAATCCAATATTACATGCTAATTGAACCAATGTGCTGTTAATTAACCTTCATTCTGATGCTCCCTAAGAAATGATAGGTGTATCTATAGATTTGTAGAGTGACTAAAATTTGTGGCTGTCCTGTAGAAAGCAGGTATTTTAAGTGATGAGCGTTGCACACTTTTTCTTCTTTTTACTGAGAGATGACAAAGGCTGGAAAAGGCAGAGGGACACTGACTGAAAAATGAAAGTGAATGAGATACTTCTACAGATAAGATTTTAGAGAAACCTACTTTCAGAAGAAATTATTCATTATTGTTTTCTTAATTACCATACTTCAGAGTCTGAAATCTCACAGAGGAAGAGTCTCTGTGAAGCTACAAGTGTCTTCTACATGCGCTGGTTGTAGAAGTCCAGAAAAAACATTGCTTCTTGGATGTTTCCTTTTCTTTCATACTCCACAAATAAAGCAAGTAAGAGGATTATGAAAATAAGGCATCTGAACCCATACTGTAACCAAATTATAGTTCTATTCTGAGTTTATTTTCAAAAGCTTTTTATTAACATCATGAATTCAGTTAACATGGCAAGGTTTGGGGAGTGGAGGGGTCTGCAGGGGTGGCTTCTGTGAGAAGACACCAGGAGCTGCCCCCAGGTTGGACAGAGCCAGTTCCAGCAGGCTCCAAGATGGACCCAACCATTGGCCAAAGCTGAGCCCATCATCAACAGTGGTAGCACCTCTGTGTTAACATATTGAAGAAATGGTAAAAAACGCTGTGCATCAGTCTGGATAGAGGAGTAAGAACATGTGAGGGGAACAGACCTGCAGACGCTAAAGTCAGTGAAGAAAGAGGGGGAGGAGGTGCTCCAGGTGCCAGAGCAGAGATTCCCCTGCAGCCTATGCTGAAGACAATAGTGATGCAGGTTGTGCCCCTGCAACCCGATGAGGTCCATGGTGGAGCAGATATCCACCCTGCAGCCTGTGAAGGACCCTACTCCAGAGCAGGTTGATGTGCCCTGAAGGAAGCTGCAGCCCACGGAAAGCCCATGCTGGAGCAAGCTCCTGTCAGGAGCTGAGCTCCATGGAGAAGAGCCCATGCAGGAGCATGTTTTCTGGCAGGACCAGTGACCCCATGGGGGATCCATGCTGGAGCAGTCAGTTACCGAAGAACTGCAGCCCATGGGAAGGACCCATACTGGAACAGTTAATGAAGGACTGTCTCCCATGGGTGGGAACCCATGCTGGAGAGTTCATGAAAGACTGTCTCGCGTGGGTGGGAACCCATGCTGGAGCAAGAGAAGAGTGTGAGGAGGAAGGAGCAGCAAAGACAACATGTGATGAACTGACTGCAATCCCCATTCCCCAAGCCCCTGTGCTGCTCAGGGGGAGGAGGTACAGAAGTCAGGAGTGAAGTTGAGTCTGGGAAGGAAGGAGGGGTGGGGAGAAGGTTAACTCAGAAACAGTTCCCTCATCCCCAGAGAAAGCACCCTGTTTGTGTAATGCAAGAAATTGCAATATATTTTCTATAAAAATACATTTTTCTGATCATAGTTTCTGCTCATTCTGAAGATTGTTTCTGGAGCAAAGATGTGACAGACAGATGTGGTTTATGCCCATGTCTTCGTCAAGTGCCATAAGAAAGAGTTGCAAAAGGCTATGGAGTACTGTTTCATGAATAAGTAAGTATTTGCTCAAGTTCACTGCCCTTATGAGAAACAATCTGCATTAAAATTAAAATAAGGTGAAGAAAAGAACTGGGACATACTGTGAGACAAAAAGCTCAGCATTCCTGAGCTGCAGGAAAGATATGCAGAGACACCTAAGAGCCACCAAAGTGTCAACATTAAAGGCCTTTTAAGTTAGGATTCCTCATGGGCATTGCAATCTACCAACCATTTTCCCAGCTGTTCTGCTTTCCTGTTCAGTTTAGCGTTGACAAGATACAATAATATGACATCTGTTTTCTGATGGAGTAGGCCACTGAGTAACTTCCAGGATGAGAGAATTATTACAGGTTTATTGCATTCAGCCACTACATTGGAGTCTGAAGTCTGACCCTTGGGCACTCTCTCCACAGAGCTTCCCAGCACTGTAGGAAGTCCTCTGCCCGGGGCCTGGCCCCTCCTGCATGAGCTGCCCTCCTCCAGGAGAGCTGGTGACCTCAACCTGGTCAACCTCTTTGAGGTCTGATGCCACCAGCAGCCAGAGCTGGCTTTCTGCTTTCTCTGAGCTGAGGGAGATCCTTCCGTGGAGGCCATGGACACACAACACATGTAGCATTTGTCTCCTTGGGCTTGGGCTGCTCTAGCCTCCTTACGCTTAAAAATGAACTCCAAATTCCTCACTAAGGGTGGCTGATGCTTTGCCAGGGCATGTGGATACAGTGAGTGCAAGGCAACCTTCCTGCCAGAGACTGACACCTGAGACCGACACTGGCCTTTCTCTGCCTATGGGTAATTTTCTGGCTGGAGAGACAGAAATTTCTGATATTCGCTTTGTATTCTCTGATCCATACTTTTGGCATGTGACAAGAGTCAAAATAGGTCTAGATTTCTTCAAGCTTTTGAGAAGTATCTCAGAAATGGTTAGAGAAACAAGTGTAGTGGAAGGGGGGAGGAGGACCTCTCTATTTCTGAGCAAAGGGAAGATTTAGAGGCTACTTAAACAGGGATCCTGTCATGTTTTTTCTATTCTCATCTAACTGTAATAGGGGGGTCCAATTAGTCAATTTGGAGTTTATGGCTAATGGTGTATTGGGGCTGGCATAAACAGAAGCTCATCTGCAGGAGAGAAACCTACAATGCTTGCTCCTGATTTCAGACTAGGAAGGTCAAGTTATGACATTTTTTCTTTTTAGACAAAAAGCAGTTCCAGCAGTGCTCGGCATTGCACTTATGTATATCTTCAGATGTTACAGTAAGAACCACTCCAGGGAACACATCTAGAGAGCCCAAGACCAGATGACATCCTAATTTCTCTATCAGGTAAACTTGCTCTAGTCTGTAGAATTATATTGCTGCTAAACCAGGCAGCACCTGGATTAAATTATATTTTGTAAGGAAGGAAACACCAGTAAAGCAGGACACCCTGTCGCTGCTTATTAGCAGAACTAAAAGAACCTTCTTTTAACTTGCACGCTAGCTATCACTGACTAAAATTGTGAATCTGAATTGTTCTGAGTTTTTAATATTGAGACAACTATTGCTTAGCAACCAGGACTTTTCCTTTAGACAAAGAGAAAAGAATTAGACAAATGTGTAGTTCACATCAAGATCATCTCAGCAAAAAAAGAGAAAACTTATTACTGGAGTAGGCAAATGGAGACGCATTTGAGAGGGGAGAAATGTGATTAGTTAAAGGAGTGTGTGTATACCAGTAAAGGCTGAAAACCAGAGTAAAGAAGCAAATCCACCAAACAAGAAGCATGTGAGGACATTGACAATGTCATGTATGGGCTAAGGTGTAACTTTGGCAAATAACTGTAAGGTAAATTACATGTAAGTGAACTGGCATTGGAAACAGGAAGAGCTGAAGCAAAAAGCAATCATTAGAGCACATGCCGGGGACCATCTCCCGGAGACAGCCAAATGCAGGCTGGAGTCAGCAGGCAGCAGAGGGACGTATGCTGGCTGAGGATGAGCGCACCAGAATACAGATTAGTCACAACAGCCTGCCCAGCAGCAACAAACATGCATTGCTGATGGAAGATAACGTAGGCAGAATGTTGAAAGCTGACGTCCTCAGCCCAGGGTGATACTAGTGAGTCTAAAAGAAAAAAAAAGCAAGAGAAGAAAGCAAAAAACAGCAATAAAAAGAGAGGGAACTGTAGTCAACCAAAATGCTTTTCTTTGGAAATGGGTGTTTACAGGCAGTCCTTGAAAAATGAGCTGAACCAAGGCCAGCATGGAGACAACATAAGTTGGCATAAGTAGTGCCTGGATGTTAATGTGCAGCTAATTGAGTTTTTCCAATTAGGCATATTCACGTTTTGTGAAATAGAGGTGAACCACATGCATTTTCTTTGGCCTGGATGAGTCCCTCTTAATTAGATTTTTTGTTGGTGTGGATTTCTTTCGCATGTTTTGTTTTGATGTACACAAACTGCTGAGCAGAATGACATTTCCTACATAAAGCAGGAGAAATAACAATTGAAATTGAACTCTGTTAAAGATTCCAAGGAGAACATTTTGTCTTTTTATCAGGGAGCGTATTAGTCCCCAGATAATTGGTAGGTGAATCAGTCAGTACATGTGTCTTCATCTTTTCATCTGACCTAAATTTAGCCTTTGAATTCAACTGGTGAGCTCTTACCAACTCTTTATCCTCTCACTGTGGTCAAAACATAAGGAAACAGAATGGCTTCTCCAAAGCGGCTCCTCACAATTGGTAGTGTGACCACCCCTTGTCAAGTCTCATAACCCTCATGTTCATTTGAGAATGAAACTTCTACTTCTTTTGCCTTCCTTGCTGCTGCTGTTGCCTACTGAAAGGATATCTCAGAAGCAGAGTCATCAACTGTGTGGCTAAGACCAACTGATTTCTTTCTGTGTCAGGACATTGGCCAATCAGCTCCCACATACGACAGAGGAAATGTCCCCTTTGCACTATGGTAGCCTTCAGAGACAAGCTAGTGTGGGAATGTGTTGCACTACAGCATATAAAAATCCACCAGCTTTCAGATTTTAAACTCCAGATTTCTAGCTGTACCTTTGCATCATATGCAAGACTTGGCTTTTTTGTTTTCTCCCTATTTTTTTCTTCTCTCAAGATTTGACACAACTTTTTCCTTGTCCTTCTTACCATGTGTTTTGTTTACTCCATTTTGGCATTTCCTTCACCACACTTGTCCTGTCTTTCCAGAGTTTCCACGTACGTTGCACTTCTTGGGTTGCCAGTTGTGAAGAGGACACATTTTGGACTTCACTCCCTTTGGTGAGGCTGGTTTGAGCTTTGCATTAGACGCAGGCTGAATACTAGTAGTACTGCAGTAGCAGCAGAGCATTTGTGTAGCTCAACATTCAATAAAAGACCTATGGCCTGTTATTGCCAAGGTCTGAGCAAACAACTAATTGAAAATTTGGAGGCTGTAGTAAGCCCACTTGCCAGGCATGTCTGGCTTCATTGCATGTGCTATTGGTAGTGTTCTTCTACCCTTCCAGATCATGGCTTTATGCTTTATATTGCATTTTATATTGTAAAAAAATGACATTTTCACTCTAAAAATTTTCTCTTTTTCCTATAATGAATAAACTTTCTACCAAGAAGGTCCTTGGACAATTCCTCAGGGTCAGTTAGCTAAGGAGTGTCTTCAGTGAAGCGTGTATCTGCATGTGAGTGTAGCTTTTCAAAGAACATCAAGCACACTGTTTTATTTTGCCTCTGTGAATCTGCGCTGAGAGTGCTGTGACCAACCATGGAGCTCTGATTACCCTTACAAAGTGGTGTTTGGATGCAGAGAATCTGTATTCTGAAGAAGAGCAGATCAAAAATGTTCACTGGGGAGAGAGGACTGATGGATTTTGGAAGAGGACGGTGCTCTCTACAGCTTTTGTGCCCACCTGGCTAAACCTCAACTTTTGTCAATGATGCCTGCAATGCAGAGCTGCTAACAGATTTGCAGAGGTACCTTTAGCTAGGGTCATTTATAACCATCTTCAGACCTTTACACTCACAAGGCTTGTGCTAGGACTTGTGCTGCCTTATTCATACCACTGTAGACGCAGAGAAATAAGTTTTCTGCAGAAAGTGTTGATGGGATTTAGAAGCAGAGACCAAGTCTTTATGTACTGCAAATGCTGCAACAAAGACTACATCTGCTTGCATTGCTTTCCTTGCCTGAGAAGGAAAGCATCTTCAGCTGCTTTCTTCTTGCGTTTGTGAAATTTGATACAGCTAGTGAAGAAGTTGGACATCATTCTTTCTTTCTGATTTTCTCAGACTGACGTAACACTTTCTTCCAGTGAAGTTCAGGGGTATTAATAGTCATAGCTATAGTGACCTGGAAGCCCACAGAAATAGTCACTGATAGAGCAACATCTCTCTTCCAGGTGGAAGGGAAAGGAAATGAGACACTTTGTGGGTTGTCTAGTGGAAAAGCAGATTTCCACCATTTATGCTCCTAAGTGGTGACATCATGGGCGTTGTTGTTGCATGAGCTCTAAGTGCAGTGCCTCTGTTAACCTGCTGGGCAGATTTGCCTCAGCGGCAGTATTTCTTTAACCTTCCTGGTGTTATTCTTTCTGATCTCTCATTATAGAGATCACTGTGCAGATTGTTAACATTCTGCCTCTGCAAGTAGAAAACATTATGTGAACTCCCTGGACTCGGTAATGGGAACAGCATGCTAATGTTAATTATAGCAAAGGCATTTGTGATGTATTTAGTGACAACCTTCTCTGTATGTGCTGGCTTCCCAGTCAACACTGAATTACAGATCTTTGCTAATATTAAGACAAATCTGTTTTTAATATGATGTCTTCACTTGACATTAAAGGATGACGTTCAGTTATTCCTAGCTAAAACATGTGGTCAATTTGTCATATAATTTACTCAATATATTTCACAACATTTTCAGTTACGTTATCTGAATAGTTGCTTTTATTTGGCCAGCTTAGTTTACACAGAATAAGCCACGGCCAGGGAAATGGAGGTTTGACAAGTTGAGTTTTAAAAGCAGATTAGTGCTTTAAATCATACTAATTTAAGAAAGATGTTGAATTTATTTTGTAAGAGGACTGCAGCTACAGCCTATGTACTTAAATGGGCTTAACAGTGCTTCACAAAAGAACATCCAATCCCTGGCTCCCTCATGTCCTAGGCAAAAAAAGTGATATGTGTAAGTGCCTTCTTTAGAACAGATTACATTAATTTCTGTATCTGTCAGTTTGATTAAAAGGAAAATATTTATTTGCAAACAGA
>VYZW01058452.1:1680-22652 GCA_013401315.1 Balaeniceps rex | reverse complement strand
ATTTGCAAACAGATGTTGAAGAATTTTTTAATTGGGAAGATGACCTCAAAAATTGCTGCAGAATAAAGTATCTGTGGAACAGTAGCCCACAGCTGTCAGCAGTGAGGATATGATCCAGGCCACACCAGTTGACCAGGGGTTATGGAGAAACTATATGTGTACTCCTATTTCAAAAGTTTTCTTTCCTTTTCCTTTCTTTCTTTTTTTTCCTGAGAAAAGTGATGTAAATTGGTAAGAGAATTAGAGATCATTGCGATGGTTTAGGAGACTGACAAATCAAACCACATTTAAGCTTTAAAACAAAACATTACCAGGCTAATGTTTCATTAGCATCTCATTTTGTGGAAATGGTTAGTTCACGGTTCAATGGTTTCCACTACTTTTAACTATGTATGCAAATCAATGGTCTTTAACAATCATATCCTAAATTAGCTGTGAGTGTGCAATAACAAGGAGCTGATGCCACATCTTTGTGATTCAGTCTTTGTGGCTGAGGACCAGGTTGAGTTGATCACGTTTGACTGCTTCCCAACAAGAGACATCAAAAATACAGCTTTGGTGCTACTTGTCCCTTTCCCAAATCATCTGCTCCTGGTGGTGCTTATCTTGCCATCAGTTTGCCAGCCATCCTTCATGTGCGGCACCATTCTTCATGTTAGGCAGTATGTCCTGCCTATTTTCAGTCCTTTGCAACTTGTTTTCTGTTCTTTTTCTTACAGATTCTATGATTGAGTTCCTGTTAACATATTTTCTCATACCACCTAAGCATTGGCCTAAGTACTAATGAAAATCTTTAACAGTCTTTGCTCCTTTGGTGATCACATGGCTTGCTTATATAAAATGCTTGTATGGCATCATGGTGTTACAGAAGTCCTTATACTGTTGTTGCTTACACTGTTGTAGTATGTTTGGGGTTTTTTTTGCTGTTTTGTTTTACAGCAAGCTAGTATAGGTATAATATAGGTATAGGTTTAGGTATAGGTATAGATATAAGCATAGGTATAGGTGTAGGTGTAGATGTAGGTATAGGTATGGATTAGTGCCCTTACAATTTAACGAGTGCCACAGGCCTCAGATATATCTCCACATTCATTTAGTGGACTGCTCTGCATAAATGACAAGGACTACTCTGAAACAGCTTAAGCAGAACTGAAAATGATGAGAAATCAGCAAAGGAAAAGTCAGCAGACCCTGACATGTTTTCTTCCCAATCCTTTCATTTTACAGTAGTGTCAGTTCAAAATATTCATTGTTCATTATCAGAGTTGACAAAATAATGAGATCAGGTGAAAAAAAAGAGATTTAAAGTCTGAAAGGGTGGGGGAGAAGAGGAAGGTCTTTATCTCTTCATCTACCTTCCATGCTGTTTGCATTTATATCAAATATCGAGCTTTCTGCTGCATATCCTAACATTGAACTTGCATATTTATGAAAATGAAAGCAGAGGTTCTACAGAGACTCATGTCATATCTGAAAGCCAGGATTTGAGAAAAACACCAATATATTGTGAGACTAGTAATCAATGGTCAGCCTTACTATTGTTCATTCAGTGGCATAAAATGTCAATGGATGATAGACCGTAGCAAAATGTAAATCTGTTATTTCACTTAACCACAGAGCAGGGAAACTTCAGTCCTATTTTAATAAGTAAGATGCTTCAGCTAACTTTCATGTATCATGATCACTTTGAGACCACTAGCTGAAGTATGTTCTTTTCTGGTGTAAAGCTAATTCTGTGCAGCCTGGTGCTACTGCATTGCTCCACAAGGAGCGTAGTCTGCCATGAAATCACCTTTACTTACAACCACCTACCTCTCAGTTTGCCCTCAGTGTAAACAGTGTAAACCAAAAATGTCAGGGAATCAGATACATACATACACACACACGTACACACGTATGCACAGGCACACATTATATGCTATACAGTTGTACTTAGTGGGCAACAGCCCTTTCTGTCTTCATTTGCTTTTAGTTCTGCTTTTAACTCTATGAGCTTTCTTTGCTAATGATGCATCTTTGCTAACTAACAATGCATCTGTTTCCATTACCAGCTGTGGAAAGCTTGAAATTTGTTTCTATTTGCTGGCCTCCTGCTGCCTGGGGATGCTATCTCCAGTGTCTGTGTTTACTGGTGTATTCCTGCTGCTGCTGGGCCTGCTGACACGATAGTGTCTGATTACTTTTATCATGGAGAAACTGTGAAATCTATTCTAGAGCCTTCATTTGGTCCTGTTGTATCGCCTCATTTTCCTTGTTGAGAAATTAAGCCTATCAGTGTATAACTGCTTCTTTCCACCATTATATTGTTCCCCTCAAAGTTGTCTCTTTCAGTTTCTCATGAGTTTGTGTTGCCTTGGAGAGATTCCTCCCTGAATTAATCTGATTCTGGCTCCTTAGCTCATTCTCCTTCTCTGTCCTGCATGGTGGTATGACCATCCCAGAAGCACAGTGCTTAGGCTCACAGCAGAGTTCTAAATATAGAAATAAATACACTCAACAGTGTATGCATTTTATTCAAAATTATTGTTTTATATAACTTAATAATCTCCTCTCTGTCCGGTTCTCCAGATCTCCCTTAATGGTTCTATTTTCATCCCTTTCCCTTGATAAATTCACGTTACCATCCAACCCAATATTCCTTCACAAGTTATTACTCAATAACTCATCTACCTTTCCTTTTCTTAGGTGTGGAAAGGATATTAAATTGCTAATTACCTTCTATTGTAGTATTGGAAAATATTTTCTCACAAATATCAATCTTTTCATGGGAAGAGAGGAAGGTAATGAAACAATTATAATCTCACCTTATTTTTTTATATCAAATCAGAATGATACCTACTACACCTATTTACTACACTCAGGCATCCCATTTGCTCTGAGAAAACTTCATCAAGTTACTTTATTGAACTGCCTCTATGTTTACCAAGACTGTGGACCCCAAATCATTCAGTGTTTACATTTCCAGCTGTTTGCACAAATGACAAGGAATGTCCTCTAACAACGCTGGGGTACAAAGTTAACTTCCACAGTTCAACTGAGAGGGCTTGTTATTTTCTTTGTTTCTCATCTTCCTCCTTCCACTTGGAAATATTTGCAGGACCTTCCTCCGCCCGCCCTTGGCTAGAGTATAACACTGTGTAAGGCTGAGTGGTAAACATGTACTTCACAGGAAACTTGTGTGTTGCCGACACTTCATGGCATCTCCCAAAATACTTAGCACAAGATGATGGGGTTTGTACCCTGCTTGATACAAACCATGAACAAGGTGGAGTATGTAGCTGGTTGGTTCCATCATTAGCAGAAAGAACTCCTCTATACTCATCATTCTCCATGGTACAAATCAGGTCTTCAGGGCTACCACCACTGAAATGCAAACACCTATTGAAATGCAAATGAACAGCCACCCAAAGGCTGAGCAACCCTTGCATGACCATTAGGAATCTGTGTCTTATTCTGTAATTGCATGTAGGATGTGGGCATTTTCCTAACCTTTCCTAAACAGCAGAGACACTTTTCATTTCACTTTTGAATTGAATCTGTCAAATGTGCTTTGCCTAGCAAACAAAGTAGCATTTCAACGTAACTGTGCACGTTATAAAATGCCAGCTGGCATAGCAGGGTTATCTTGTTTAATTGGGGGCCTTTCTCACAGGAGCTCTATTAAGCATGTTCTTGTCTCATTTGATGCATCATGTGGCTACTTTACAGTGACTTGGGCTGCAGAGCTCAGGAGGCTGGGTCATCCTTCACAAGCGTCTGTAGTATTTTCACTGCCCCAATTATTAGATGGCAGTCTTTATGCTTCCATAATTTATGAACTACTTAATCTGTTCTGTGCTTATATAAATGCTCATTAGGAATCTCTACAGGATGTGCAAAAGTTTATTAGTCATAATTGCTCTGGGAAGCCATGTGTCAGCAAGTGCCCTAGGAAGTGACTTGCTTGACCTTTTAATTTAACAGGAAGGAGAATGAGCAATAATACAATATGGACAGTAGCTACAAGTTTGCACAGAGAATCATAGAATCATAGAATATCTCAGGTTGGAAGGGACCCATAAAGACCAAGGAGTCCAACTGCCTGCTCCTTGCAGGACTACCTAAAACTAAACCATATGACTAAGAGCGTCGTCCATATGTTCCTTGAACTCTGACAGGCTTGGTGCCATGACCACTTCCCTGGGGAGCCTATTGCAGGGACTGGCTACCCTCTCAGTGAAGAACCTTTTCCTAATGTCCAATCTGAACTTCATTGAGAGCAGGAAAGCAAAGATGTCATGAGACAAGCCGTCTTTTCTTCCTGAGACACTATTATATTTCTGTCTCTTTTTTTGCCTTCATGTATGTGGTTCTAGGTCCTGAGTGGGGGGTTTGGTCACACATATTGATGAATATTTCTAAGGCACATTCCAGTCATGAAGACCATGTTGTGTGTTTTGTTAGATATGGGTTTATGTGGGCTGAGGGATTTTTTACCATTTGTATCCCCACTACTGCATGGGATTGGAGTTTAAAACAGTTCCTATCATTAGCATGCCCAAGCTAACACTATATTCAAATAAGCATGCAGGCCATCAAATAGACTCTGTGAACACGGAGTGTAACTTCATCCCTGAACTCATGAAATAGCATAAACTTACTCTGTAGAAGCTCAACAATGACAAAAGCAGATGTATATTAGGAACAGAGAACAACACAAAGTCCTCATTGTTTAAGGTTTTTTTCCCCCTCATGTTATGTGCAGTTAATCCAAACTTACTTCCTTTCCTATAGTTTCATGAAGAATACTGAAAACAGTGCACATAGGCAATGTGTATTCAAGAAAAGCAAACAAAGGAAATGCTATTGACTTCATTTGAATGTATGAAATAAAAAGGTGCTACGTTCTTAGGTGATATTTGTGCGTTAATGTTTCTCTTCTGCTTTTACTGCTGCTTTGATCAAAAAGAAAAATCTTTTTGATCTTACGTGGGCAGACCTTGGGAGAGTTCACTGCTTTAAGTTACACAGTCATGGATGTAGTATTCAGGTCAAGTGGATGGTGCATGAAAAATAAAGATTTTGCTCATTGGATAGCCTTTGGACTTGTCATTAAGTGTGTCCACACTCTCCTTTCTCCCCTCTCTACCTCAATTTCTCAATTTCAATGAATAAAACAAAGTAGTTGAAGTCCTGTTCTAGAGTACTTCCAGATCTGTTGGAAAGGCACACTGACTTGATTATAGATATTGCATATTTGCATACTGCCACAAAGATTCTATCTTCTCCTTTTTCTTTTCTTGTTTCCAGCTGGTTCAGGCTGACTCCTTTATCTCTGGAAGTTACCATGGTTTTAAGAATCTTTCTAACACTTTGGTCCATTTATGAAAATTCGTTTTTAAAAACTGCGGCAGTCTGCATGTCCTAGTTGATAAATATGCTTGTAATTCAGCTCTGCCATTATCTTACCTATTGTAGAAGGTTAGCTCATGAACATGTATGGTTCCATCTCTCATAAACTGATCTTTATGACTATGTGTCATGGTTTAGCCCCAGTCGGCAACTAAGCACCACGCAGCCGTTCGCTCACCCTGCCCCCCACCACGGTGGGATGGGGGAGAGAATCGGAAGGGCAAGAGTAAGAAAACCCACAGGTTGAGATAAGAACAGTTTAATCATTGAAATAAAATAATAATAATAATAATAATAATAGTAATAATAATGATGATAATAATAATAATAATAATTGTAATGAAAAGGAGAACGAGAGAGACAAACAAAACACAGGGAAAAGAAAACAAGTGATGCAATTGCTCACCACCCGCCGACTGACACGCAGCCAGTCCCCGAGCAGTGATTGCTCCCCCCGGCCAACTCCCCGCAGTTTATATACTGAGCATGACGTCATATGGTATGGAATAGCCCCTTGGTCAGTTTGGATCAACTATCCCGGCTGTGCCCCCTCCCAGTTCCCTGTGCACCTGGCAGAGCATGGGAAGCTGAAAAAGAAAATCCTTGACTAGGGTAAGCACCACTTAGCAACAACAGAAACATCAGTGTGTTATCAGCATTCTTCTTACACTAAATCCAAAACACAGCACTATGCTAGATACTAGGAAGAAAATTAACTCTCTCCCAGCTGAAACCAGGACATAAATTATTTTTAAAATCTGGCAAAATGATCAGTGCTAATCATGGACGTTTCTCTTCCAAGTTTCCCTTTGTCTAGTGATCCTGTCAAGTTCTCATTCAATTGCTTTTTTAATGGGATTGAGGATTAATTTAGACAATTTAAGTAATTTTATGTGTGATTTACATAAATTTCCTGTTAATTAGAGCACCACTTAGAAGCCTATAAAGAGAAAAAGATGTCTATGTACGTCAGTTCAGTAGTGGAATATTCTTAGATAGGCAGCATGACTTCACTAAGTTTTACACATACAGTGATATTGCAACAGATGCCTTTGGGAAAAAATAAAGCAAAATCTCTTCTTCTATCAGTCTCTATTTAAACATAAAGTAAAATTAACAGGGTGAGAATTCCAGTGATCGCTTTCTAAAGCCTTGTTAAGATGTTAGGGTAACAGAGCTAAAATTTGGGTTTACATTCCTGATTTCCATACATTCATTGTCAGTTTCATTGACTCTAAAGATCATTGATTCTGAAGATACCAGAGATGTGCATGATACATTATGGACCATGATATACAAGATGCATTATAGATACATATTTGTGGATTTTGTAGGCCCAGATTCTCTGAGGCTTTTAGCTTTTTAAAGTTTCAGGCAATGCTCCAAGGAGTCTAAATGACTTTCAGAAACTAAACCTTTCTCCTTTTCTTCTTGGTGTTGGTACTGGTGTCCACCAGAGACCTTTAGTAAATGTATTCTGCTATAATGCAACTCCAAGCTTAATCTCCCTAACCCTGTTTACAGTGATGTACGTGTCTTTTCTGCACGGTACAATTTAATAATCTTAGTTCCTTATTATCTGCCCTTCTTTTTCTGTTTTAGCTTACAAACACATGCACGTATATCAGAAATGTCTTTTTTTCTCTGCATTGCTTTCCTGTCTAGTCATTTCTTTCTGTCATGTGGGGTTTCCTGTTTCACTTCCAATATTTTGCTAGTTCTGTGTATTTTATTTTAAGTGCTGTTACTCATGTTTTCTTAAATGCATAAACTTTATAAAGCAATACTCTCATTCACCTTCTTTCATGAAACCCTTCATTAAGGGAGTCGTAAGTAACTGTCTGAGTCCTTTCTGATTTGTAGAAGATTTGGGAAAATTAAGTCCCATTCACTGCTCAGCTACAAACTTCATTTATGGTGCTTGATAAGTCTCCTAAGATCCAGAGCTTAAGTTAATGATAAAGCAACTAGAGTTGCTTATTCATGTCACAGAAATTTGGAGAAGAAAAGATAACACTGCAAATATTGAGGAGTTCAGTGCAAAGACAATGTGCGTCCCCAAGTTATCCAGACAGATGGACATCCATGACAAAGTTCCCCCTTTTCCAAAACGGTTTCCCTCTGCTTTGGCCATCCTTTGTATGGCAACAGTTCACATTTACCTTGATTTAAGGAATTCTCTTGGCAATTCTTCTTGAAGAAGTTACCTTTGGACGTGGAAAAGGGGTTTTGCTGTCCCTGAGAACTGTTACCTGCTTCTCCAGGTTTTCAGTGCTCAGATGGACTGACAAGAGGCGGTTATGCCCTCACGGAGCAAAAGGCACACCACAAACACAGATCCTGTGCTTTCAAATGGACAGTAATTTTAGTGGGATATACTGTAGAAAAGAAGGAAAAAAACCTTTTGAGAAGTAAGGAGAAGGACTAATGCAAAATTCTCTCAGGGTCTACACAGTTCCTGTTTTCATCTCTATAAAACAGGGATAAGTATCATTAAACAAGGATGAATTACTTAATTTTCTTTTCTGAATGAGAGGCAGTGTACAAAAGCAAGTTCATTGTCATTTCGTGGCTCATCAAAAAGTAAAGAAATAATCCACCCTGTGATTCAAAGCAGAATGTAGCAAACAACAGGTTACAAAGTGCCACTCCAGTCTAACATGTCTGTTAAGAATTTTTATTGAATTCGGCAAAGATTTTTGCCTGTTTTTAGGGTTATTAATATATATATATAAATAGTTTAATAGCTACAGCATTTTACTTCAAATTTTAATTTTGTAACTTTCACTACTAGGTAATTCTTCATTAACTACATCAGAGACACTTTCAGAGGGAGAACCAAGGTAAGTGTAGTAATATTTGGCTGAACAGGCTCCTCCAAAGCTCAGACAGGCTAAGGTTATCAGGGTGAAAACAGAAGCTAAGATCATGTTTGATTGTCTAATTAGGAATTACTCAGGTCTGCAGTCCTGTTTATATGTACTGTTGTAAAAGATTTTTATGCTGTTTTCCCTTTCTCTGTGTTTATGGACTTCGTTAACAAGGTCTTTCTTCTAAGAATAATAACCACAATCTCACAAAGGAATAACAAATTGTTGTTTTTTTGTTTTGTAACAATTAAAAAAAGAGAACAATTAAATCCACAGAAACGCCTGATGTAAAAGACAAATAAAAATAAAGATAAACTTAAGGGAGGTATAGCTGCAGAGTTCTGCCAAAAATCCTAGGAAAAAAAATCACATATTCTGTAAAAAAATCAGTGATCATTCTACAAAAGTCAGTGAGCAGAAAAAAGAGAGTCTAGGAGAGACCGCTATTACAACAGTGCTGCACAGAATTATAGGCTCTCAAGCTTCCTACATTTCATGGGCAACAGCATTCTTTGAACTATAACATTTGATTAAGAAATGTTAAAAAAAAAAGAAAAAAAACAACAACTCCAAAACACATTTGTAGGAGAGGAATGAAAATGATAAACGATCTGGAACACATGACCAATAAGGAGCAATGAAATGAGCTAAAGATTTTCAGATTATAGAAGAAAAGCTAGAGGTTGGAAAAAAGGAGCATAATAGCAGTCACAACACACTTGGAAGGCTATTTCAAAAAGAAAGGGAGGCTAGTCTATGTGAGATGGGAGATGGGAGAAGAAAGTTTACATTGCAATAAGGGACATTTAAACTAGACCTTAGGAAAAAAGAGTCTCCATGGTAAGAAGTGATGAAGTACTGAAATAAAAGGGTGTATCATCACCACCACAGGAAACACTCTCAGGTCTCACAGCCACTTCTCTGGAATGACTGGGGTATACACCATCCTGCACGAGGGCACGTACACTAGACTGGATGGATTCTAGAAGTCCTTTTCAGTCCTCCGGTCACTAACCAGAATTAGATCAATATGTCCCCATCCAAGATTACTTACTGGGGATGTACAGCAACTATCTTCTCCCAGGCACAGACTTCACAGGAATTTTTCACTGGCCAGGGGAATAGGGAGTTTTGTAATTCTTGGTTCTTCACCAACCATGAAGAAGTCTCCATCAGTGCTATTCAAGTGTGAGATTCACATTTCACTTTTCAAAGTGTGTCGTATGTACCAGCACTTAAACTCAAGGAACAAAAGCATCTTCATACTGTGTTAGAGCCAGAATCTACCTATATTGTAAGGGAAAATATTAATCTATGTATTCAGAAGAAAAATACTGAACAGTTATCTTGTCAATCCCTTGCAAAGCTCACAAAAAACTGCAAACCAAACCCTTCTGTAGTATTACCTTCAAGCTTTTTAGTCATACAGGAATATTGGGCAATAGTTTTTAGAGGAAAGACCCATATCAATTTGAAAAGTGGCTGCATGATATAGTTGCCCTCTGATGATACCTGACTATTAGCAAAATTTAAATTCAGAGCTCAGAGCTATCACAGCCATGGGTGTAACACTATGTAATGTCTTCTAAAAGATATAACAAAATGACGCTGATCAAGAAGTGGAACTTCCATTCTTTCAGAAATTTTGATATTGCAGAAAATTATGTCTTACACATATAATATTGAAGTGATTGCTAGAAAGCCTAATAGAGTATAACTGATAATTAATATGAAGTACTGAAAAGTAGTACTGTGTCAATTCAATATAAAGCTGAGCCTATCAGGGCTTCTGTGAAATCTTATGACATCCAGGCACCCAGACTCTGGTTATGTCTTTTTCAACTTCTCTTGAAAACTAAAAAAATCCTCCTACCGCATCTTACCTGCTATGAAACACGGAGGTCTAAAAGCTCTGATATCTCATAATCAAGACTACCTTACCACTACACAAGTGCTACTCCCATTTCATTTCTGAGATGATCACATTCACACTCAATGAATAAATATTTAGGTTATTGTTGGAGTAACACAGCACCCTGAGTTCTATA
The DNA here is from genome assembly GCA_013401315.1 of Balaeniceps rex. NCBI lineage: Eukaryota > Metazoa > Chordata > Aves > Pelecaniformes > Balaenicipitidae > Balaeniceps > Balaeniceps rex. The sequence continues at coordinate 12,343 of VYZW01058452.1, read as the reverse complement.
TTTAGATTTGTGAGCTAGAGCACTTGACGTAAATCCTTCAGAGATACTGTATGCTGCAGCTCAAATCGGTTAAACCTTTCCAAATTTCCTCATTCAAGTTGGTGACAAAGCTTTCATGAAGGAAACACGATGCCCTGCAACACCCAAATCATATTACAGTAAAATTGATTGCTGACTTCAGTGGAGCACAGTGTTGCTCCTTGGAGTAGTTCCAGTGATTACGTGATAATTTTTTTCACAGAAGTTAAAGAAATCACTGCACTTTGATTAGCACACAAACAACTGAAAAAACATTAGAAAGTAAAGGTGGGCTTCTGACAGGGCTTCGTATATATTCCTGTTGGAAGGGAGTAAAACCTGTGTCATGGTTTAACCCTACCCAGCAACTAAGCACCACACAGCAGCTTGCTCACTCCCCCTGCCTCAGTGGGATGGGGGAGAGAATCAGAAGAGTAAAAGTGAGAAAACTTGTGGGTTGAGATAAGAACAGTTTAATAATTGAAATAAAATAAAGTAAAATAGTAGTAGTAATAACAACAATATAATAATAATAACAGTAATAATAATATACAAAGCAAGTGATGCACAAAGCAATTGCTCACCACCCGCTGACTGACACCCAGCTAGTCCCCGAGCAGCGGTCGCTGCCCCCCGGCTGAAAAGTCCTTGACTGGTGTAAGCGCTACTTAGCAACAACTAAAACATCAGTGTGTTATCAGCATTATTCTCATGATAAATCCAAAACACAGCTCTATGCCAGCTACTAGGAAGAAAATTAACTCTATCCCAGCTGAAACCAGGACACCTGGTGAAAAGGTGGATTACTATTGGAAGGTGGAAGTCATAAGAGAATTTGAGTTCAAACAGGAAACATGCTACATTTAATCTACCTGAGCATTTTATATGAACTGGAATGTAACACCTTACAGAGGTGATGTCTAGTGAAGTTTGAATATTGATCTTTCGGATGATTTTGTATTGTGTTTTCATTGATGACCCAGTCAAAACATGGTGAAGGTACTGGGAAATTTCTAAAGGACATAAAATTGGAGGGTATCATTGGTGCATAGGAATATCTCTATGCTCTACAGGTAGAAGTGAATGGTGATCAAGGTAACTGTGGTAAATGGAATAAAAGCAGGATGAAACTTTGAAGTGTAAAATATGAAGTCTGTGCAGCTGAGGTCCAGTGGAAACAGATAATGTTCACAGAATCTAGATGTGAAAATAACCAAGGAGGAAAGACATTGTGAGACATAGTTCCCAAGGTCACTTCTAGTTCAACATTTACTGAGAGTGTTGGGAGAGTAGGTGTGTAGAGAGATACCCTTACTTTCAAGACAGCAGGTCTGAGGGAGTGTCCTTCTGAGGCTCTATATAGAAGCAGGAAAGATGAACTTTAAAATATATTTCTGAACAGGAGAAGCAGTGCTGTAAAAGATTTAAGCTGCTAAGCTCAGACATAGCACATGTGTAGCCTATAAAAATCGTCTGAGATTTTTTAGTTGAAAGGTAAGCTGCTCAAGGTTAACAAACCTGTCTCCAGGAAAGGAAAATAATTTTATAACATTCTGATTGTGTTCCTTTACTGCAGAAAGGCAAAAGTGACATCTGACAAGGCTTTTGTAACTGAGACCTTTATCCATTAAAGCTCTATATAACCACTTTGCAAAACTTTCTGGAGTAATTCAATAAGTAGTGTTTGTTTTCTTCAAAAGTAAAGCGTCTTTGTCTAGGTATAAGACTATTTAAAAAAAATTTGAAAATAATGCTTACAATTGCTGCTTTTGGGATTGAACATAGGCAGCTGTGGACATTTGGCCACACATTCCTTGAAACAGGTGTTAAATTTCCATCATAAAGTGATTATCCTACACACAACAAATTTCACAGCATACTTCTACTTGAAGGCAGTATGGAGAGAAGCAGCAGGTCTCTGCTCTGTAGAACACTCCTTCCCTTGTTTCTTTCCAAGAGTTCATGCAGTCCTGCTTGTCATTGTTGACCGATGCATATTGTCAGGAAGAGAGAGGTTTTTTGTAAGCATAACTCATACTTGTTCAGAAGAAATGACCTGTAGCCCATAACTTTTGAGTTTGAGAATATTCATTTAAAAAGTGTAGGATTATATCAAGAAGCTTGTTTCAGTTTCATTAATGATAACTTTCTTGTGACAGTTGTGTTTATTTGCCTTTTTCTATTGATAGATTTTTATGTTGTTCAGGTAGTAGTCTCCAAGCACATAGCTACTCTGCTGCTTCTTCCACAGTAAAAATTTTACTATCATCTTTTTCCTGTTGTTTTTTCAACTGCTCTGTGTTTGGCCAAAATATAATATAGTTTAAATTATGAAGAGGTCAGGGGTAGCAAAGGTCTGTCTTTCAATTTCAACTTCTGTGGTTATAAATTTGTAAACCAAATCAGGAAAACAACTGGTGCAGTATATAGGGATTTCTTATCTGTTCTTCAGTTTCATAATTTTGTCAAAGTAGAATAATTATATCCTATGTACATGGTATTTAACTGGACTCAGTCTGTGCACAGTTACTGAATAGAAGACCTTAGCAATTTCAGCTGCATAAAGCTCTTCTGGCCATCCTCACCCTGTAACAGAGAAAGATTTGCAAGCAGCTGCTGCTGAATAAAATATGCCCCAGTTAATAAAATGAAAATATACTGATGAATAAAAAAATACAATATGGTGAATAAAACGTGGCACTAAACAAAATATGGTGAATAAAATACAAGTTCAGCAATCCCTTTCTTTTTATTGGAACCAAATACTCAGTCTTTAACTTCTTTGTGATACCCCCTATTGAGTTTTGTATTTAGAACACTTGCTTGACAATGGTGAGAATGGTTTTGGTTTGATCCTGCTTTTGTTTTCATTGTTTTTTTCTACATGCACCTTTTCTGTGTCTTTCCCAAATAAATCTCAAGGGACTTCAAGTATTTATCTTCAGACACTTAAAGGGACACCATGAGCAGATGTTGGATCAGGCAATTGAATACATCTCAATTCACAATACATCACACAACTCCTTTGATGCCTGTGTGGTTTCAGTGTTCAGTAAGTTCAGTAACTCCTGCTCTCTCTCAGTCAGTAATGCTGGGAAACTCTAATTGGAGCTTTGAAGACTGTCGTCACCCCAAGGTGGTATATAGTTAAGGCTTTAGACAGCTTTCTGGATAGACTGGACAAATGGACTTGGATCTACTCAGGTCTGAACCCAGTTAAGCTGACAATAGTCACATTCCTGATGTTACTGCCAGTTTTGTGTCTTTCTCTCTTTTAATGAAGGCAAATGCTACTTTCCATATGCTGGTAGATGCAGTTAAAAAACCTTTCAGGGAAGGTAAGTCAAAGAAGTGACAAAGCCAGTCCATGTCCAGCTGGATCCTAAAGATGGTGACAGTTGGTCCTGCGAAGAATACAAGGTTTACGTTCAGGTAGTAGGGAACTTCTTTTTCAAAACGGGTGTATAACTCCTAAGCCAAGACTTTAAGCATCCTGATTTTTAGGATTTTAGCTTTTTTTGAGATTTAACCTGAGGACATTCTCTTCTTTTTTGGCTTTTGTTTCTGCCAGGAAAAACTACAATCCCTTTGGCACTTCCAGTTATTTAAATTTGGTATATCCAAACCAGTATTTTGAGATGAATAGTAGAAACCTGTGAGCACTCATGGGACCATTTCAGTATACCCAACAATTTGAGCAGAAGCAGTTGTGCCTTCCAACCTGCAAACTCTCTGTAGTCTGACAGCTCTCCTCAGCCTATAAAGCCCCAGTGCATCTCTAAGTCTTCACTATCCAAGACTAAACAACTCCAATTACTGAATTTTGCCCATCTACCAAGATGGACTTAACATCTTCCATGACAGACAATGTAGAACAATATTTAAACTATATTTAATAGGTATAGCAAATGAACTAAGCAGGAAAATCTCAAGACAGAGACACTGGGCTGAATTATGGCCTGTTTAATGAGAAATCATTACTGTGCAATTAGCAGTATTTTGAAAAAGCTGTCATCATGGCAAAGTAAAACAGTCTGACACTACTATATTGCCTGTTCTTGGGCTATTGGTAAGTGCATTATTTTCTTTTCCCTGCCAGGCAATTACCAGCAAAGAAACAGGAGACTCAGAGTTTGTATTTGTAGAGTAAATATTTCCTGCATTGCTTGACCAGGAAATCACAGGCATGAGGTGGCTCTAATTATATTATGTCAAGGAATAACAAAAGAAAATCCATGCAGATTTCTTTTTTTTTCCGTGACTAGTTTGGTAGGTGAACTAAAAGCACATTTTTGGTTCAAACATACTACTTCTTCCATCTGAAAAAAAAATTCACAGGTTAAAACTTAAAAATAGAGTTTAACTCTTCCTTGAACTGACAGCTTATTAAGTGAAAACTTTGTTTTTTCAGGAAGAGCACAATGGCACTTCGTCTTTGTGTAAATGTTTTTTGAGGCAAAGTTTTCATTTCTTTTTGCAAATGTATTATTTGCTGGAATACATTTCCTCCACCCAAATAGGAAAGTACTTTCTATTATTGTGTGAATTACAATTCATGAAGAGATGGAAGAATAGTCTGGATGGAGGAAGACATAACCACAACTGTGGAGGATGCTGTCAGGGCCCTCCTACCCCTTGCAGCTAGCCAGGCGAGGTGGCAACGTAGGAGAAGTGATGTACAATAAACAATTGGTGTGGCATGTGTCCAGCTCCTAGCAGAGGTGGCATACGTGATGACCAGCCTGCTCCTTGGGTGATGCCTGTAACAAAGCTGCAGCTGGGTCCCCCTTTTTACTCTGGTTTTAAGCTGCTAGTTGCTGCCAACCTGTTAGTCTACATGTTCATGCAACAAACATAAAGCACAGGCATCTCATAATAAGGGTTCAGCTGGAATACTTCTTTCAAAATGCAGTCAAACAATCTAGGGTATTCTAATAGATGAAAGTAAATTATACAAGCTTTGTGAGAGAAGTGGGAAAGAAATCCAGAAATATTAACTTCTATTTCCTAAATCCAGCCTTTCACATTTCTCTGAGAAAAATGCTGCATTTTGTAAAAAACTTACTTAAAGGCATGTCCTTTATGAGTCCTGGGTCAGAACAAGGGAGAACAGAATCTTGTGAGACATCTATCTGTCTTTCAGCAGTTTACTTGGATCTGCTTTTTTCACAGGAGGCAAAAATAGCATCCTCCACAACCACAATAAATGTCATTTTCCATTACATTAATTATTAGTGTACTTGCCTACTGTGAAGCTTAGTGAAGTCACGGGGAAATAATGCGCAATAACACTTGTTTATTTCTAAATACAGTGACAGCTCCAAAGACTAAAAGAAAATTATTGAATGAGAAACTTCTTTCAAGCTGTGGCAGGTATCTGAATTCAAATCTAGCTCCTGCAAATTTAACCTGCTCAGCCTCTCACAGCTTTTTTCATTGTTAATTACCTGAATTCATTTAAGCTGCTCCTTACCCAGAAGTTATGTCTTAGTCTTATCAAAAAGCAGGCTTAGTGTTACTGCCATTTCAGTAACATCACCTGAGAGTAAGTTGGAGACTCCTGTTAGTGGAGCAGCCACTGCCCGAGCGTTCACACACCACGCAGGGAGTCGCACACACACCACCCGAGACTGTAACTGCTAGGACCGGCGTCCCTTTGCACCAGGCAGCTCCATTGAGCTGACGGGTGCCCCTTTCCACTCCCCCCACACTCGCTTACTCTCTCTCGGGCATGTTCTCTCCCCTCAGGCTCGACCCTAGGTTTCCCCGAAGCAGAGTCTTCAACACGATGTACACCAGGCAGATTTATTGAGTGCTACAGTGGCAAATGACAGCTCGAGCTGGGTGCATCCAGAGAAGGACCCTGAACAAAGAAATCCCTGGGCAATTATACTCTTACAATTTAAGTTCTCCTCCCCCCACCAGGAGGGTTCCGTCCAAAAGCATTATTTGGGTCTGGGGTCTTCTCGTTCTCTATTGGATCCTTTGTCTCCAGGTGAGACATTCCTTCTCTTGTCTTAATGGATACAGCTTCTGCTAACGGCTGTGGCTACCTTATCTTTCTGGTTTGTACTGGTTTCAGGGACTTCTTTCATGAAGCTAAGTAGGAGTTCAGCCTACGGTCAGCATATCTAGGTGAAAGTTCACAGTTTGCAGCCCAAGGCTTTAACAGGCCTTGCTACTAATGCTGTGTACTAGACTCTGTTTGAGCTAGGAATGCAATGAAGTCTTGCTTCCGCAACACTTCATTGACTTCATTGTAATTGTGGAAGCTGATGTTCACACCTCCATTCTCAGGATTTGCCCAAGAATCTGTGGTTTTATCTGAATACTGATGAGAACTGAAATAGTAGGCTCTTGATATGCAGATTTCCTAGAGAGGATAAACAATTATCAGGTGGCTTACTCTTTTTTGGAGAGAAATTAGTGAGGTTACTGAATTGTTAAGCCTTTTCTGTGTTGTGTTGATGAGCTGCTTACTCTGTATAGTCATAGGATCATAGCATAATTCAGGTTAAAAGGGTTCTTGGGAAGGTTGTCTTTCAACCACCTTCTCAAAGCAGAGTCAGATGCTGGTGCTGAGCAAACCAGGTTGCTCAAGGTTTTGTCTAATCACCCCTTGAAAAACTCTCAGGTTGAGCAACCTGCTCTACCACCTGACAGTCCTCATGGAAGAAAAGTTTCTCCTTATGTCCAGCCTTAGTGTCTCTAGTTTCAGCAGATGCTGCTGTCTCTTGCCCTCCTACCAGGTACCATTGTGAAAAGCCCATCCCTGGTCCCTCAATCCCTGCCCCATAGGTGGTGGGGTGCTGTTAGGTGTCCCAAAGCCACCTCTGTTCCAGGCTGAACAAGGCCCCACCCTCCAGCCCCCTCCTTGCAGGGAAAGTGCTCCAGGCCTGCGATCCTGGTGGCCTCCTCTGATGCCTTCTGGTTGCTTGATGTCTCTTTTGTCCAGGACCCCTGATGGCATGTGGTGCCTGGATGAGGCCTGATGGGTGCTGACAAGAGGGCATCACCCCTGTCCTGCCCTTGCACAAATCAACTGGTCCCCCTGCTTGGTGTCATCTGCAATGTCCACAAGCCTCTTCCCCCATTAGAGGTCACTGACAGAGATGATAAACAGGACAGGTCTCAGTATAGAGCCTGGTTGTCTGTATTTGTTACTGGTTCCCAGGTAAATACAGCCCATTAACTGCTCCCCTGTAAGCCTCTTTCATGCAATCAGTTTTTCGCCTGTCTGGTTGTCCACTTATCCAGATTGTAACGTCATTCAAAGATGATAGAGAAGGGCGTTGCAAAAATGTCAACCAGATCTCAACACAGTGGGTATGACCACACGCATGGACTTGTGTGGAATGAGTTCTCACAAGTGATTCCTGACTCAACCCTCATCCACTGCTGGTCCTTCTCATCCCCCTTGAATCCTTTCAGTAAGCACAGAGGTCAGGGTAGCTCAGCCGTGCCTGTGTCTACTGTCACTAAAACATCCACCCTTTTCAACAATGGACCCACATTTTTCCTTGTTCACCCTTTTGTTACTAACATAGTCAGAGACACTCTTCTTGCTGCCCTTGACATGCACTGCAAGTCTCCAACTGAGCTATGGCTTTCCTGACACCATCCCTGCATTCTTGGGTAATGAGAATTCCCTCTTTGTAGGCTGTCCCTTCTTCCTTCCTCGCGTTTTTGAACTGGAGCTCTGCCATGAGTCTCCTGCTTAGCCAGGCTGATGTCTTAATGTATTTAGTTGTTTTCCTGAGCATCAGGATGGACTATTCATGTGCCTGGAAGATGCCATCCTTAAAAGCCTGCTAACTTCCCTGGGCTCCTTTACCTTTCAGCGCTGCCTCCCATGGGACCCCACCTGTTAACTTTTCTGAACAAGCTTAACACTGCTCACCTGAGGTCCTGGATCTGTACTCAACTTCTACAATCTCCACGGGATCTTGAACACCTCTATTTCAAGCTCCCTACAGTCAAGATTGCTGTTGTTTGTCACTGCTTTGACCACTTCTTCCTTGTTAGTGAACAGCAGATCCAGGGCTACACCAGCTCCATCCAGCATCTGTCTTATCCCTGACACCATTCAGAAATCTCTTGGATGGCTCATGTCCTGTCATGTTTCCCCTGCAGCAGATGTCAGGGAGGTTGAAGATCCCCAGGAGAACCAGGGTCAGTGATCAGAGGCTTCATCACGTTGTTTAAAGAAGCTTCATCCGCTTCCTCCCCTCAAGGTGGCTTGTAACAGCCCCTTGAGTGTCACCCCTTTTCCCGCCCTCTTCTCTGGCTCTCACCCACTTGCTTTGGCCCACCTGTTGCACATCCTCTAGAGGACCTCCACACACCCCAACTGCTCCTTCACATAGTGAGTCACCTGCTCCTTGTTGTCACTGCCTCTCTCTTTGAAAGGCTTGTACATGTCCATTACAACATTCTGGTCATGCAAGCTATTGCGCCATGTTTCTGTGATCCCAGTGATACTGCAGTTCTGTGAATGCCCACCACACTCCTTTTTTCTCTGGCCGTGGGTATTTGCATGAATACCATTCAGATTTGGAGCCCTGTTTTGTTGTGCTGGAGGTCTTTTATGTATGTGTCCACCTGTGCCCTTTGCTACCCACTCTGATTCACTAAAGATTAGACAAGGGCTCGAGATCTGGGATTAGGTCCAGAGAACATGTTTATAATAGGTGATATTTGTGCTGACTCACTCAAATTTGGTATTAAGAAAGGATATGCTAATGTGTTTGTTTAGCTGGCTTTTTTTCATTTTTTTTTCTTTTTTTTTTTTGGTTGTTTTTCCCCAGAACAAAATAACAACAAGAAGCCGGTATTAAATCAGGTCATTTGGTAAGTCTTTGGGAACAACAGTTTTTGTGAACAGTAGTTTCTTCCAACCCAGGTATAAATCCCTTATATACTCTGAAAAAAGGTATAACACATGTGCTTCCTTTTAAATAAGATGTTTTTCTTTTTGAGTAAAAGACAAAACTTCCCTCAGTTCTCTTGCATATGAATAAACCAGACTGAAACAACAGAGTAAATAACTACAAGAAACATTCTTAATCTGCCTCACTTGAAGTGAAGACTTTGTAACAAAGACTCTTTGACTGCACATCATCCAGATCTAATCATGTTCTCCATCAAAGTGAAGGGATCAGCTGATAAGCATAACTTTGAAAATAACTATTTATGATCATTGAGAGGTCCTTGAGAAGTTCTTCTTACCACTGCCATTTATATATGCAGCCCCAAAACTTTACCTGTTTCTCCAAGACTGAGGCCTGTAGAATTCTAATGATGTTCTTCATCTTTTCTGTTTTAGTTAAAGGTTGGTTTTTCCATTGCAAGCATCTCTTTTACAAGGTTTCTACTGAAGTTTTGAAATTGATGTGGGCAGACGGGATGCTATAGAATAGAGTATATCAGTGGTCTGATTTTATTCTTATTAAAAATTACTTCAACAAATCAATTTTTTTTGTTTAATGCAGTGGATTGGTCTAATTCTTTTATGAAAGAATTTGATATGTATAGAATGAAAAGGATCTTTAGAAATTGGACATGACCTCGTGTAAAACTCTGTGTCTATTATTTTATTGAGGATTTAATAGATGTTTCACTATTTGTCATTAATCAAACACCCACGTGTTCACAGTAAGCTTGCTTAACCTTGTCATAAAAAGGGTGAGAATGGGGATGAGGAGGGATATCATACATTGATGAGGAGGGAAAGAAAAGAAGAGTAGGAAGGCCAATATTGAGAAAAGAATAAGCCTATCTAAGGCGAAGAAATACTGATACAGATATAATGACTATAAATTTTCATGAGATTCTGAAACAGTCTTTTGGACTGAGTACTTGGTTTAAAGATGGACTGTGATCTGCTCTTGTATATGCTGGCTTTCTCAGAAGAATTGAAATGCACTACCAAGAAAATCTCTTCCAAATTAATATTGAATATCTTAAAACAGTGCCTGATTTGTGAATGTTCCATCTAGGTGTGAAGCTGCTTGTCTGTCTTTAAACAGGGTGTAACACCCCTGCTAAAGAATCATCGAGCAATTGCATTAGAACAAACTTTCTAATGAATAGACAAACATGACAACACTGGAGTTCAGGAAAGAAAGGGCATCTTCCTTCATGTTTCATGTCTTTTGTTTCCCACAAGTATATACGCTACTTCATCCATAAGATCTTCTTTTTAATCATGACCTTCTCAATAAGCTCTGTGAGTTATGAACTTTCTTTTAGAGCAATATGTGAATGCTCTTGAGCTGTGTCCTACTAGAGATGTGGAAGCAGGTGGTTGAAAAGTGGAAAGTCCCTTTAACAATAATTAGGATGTTTAATCAGATCTCTAGTATTCTTAAGGTTGCATAACCTTTTTCATAGTACTCTCTGGCTAAGTCACACTTAGGTGTGTTTTAAGGACACTGAAACTTAAGAAGTATGTTTATCTTGTGTCTGGCAGCATGACTGTTTCCCAATTTTCTGTGGTATTGGTGAAATTTAATGTTAGTTGCAAACACCATAGGGCAAATAATAGATTTTATAGTTCAGTTTTTCAGCTAAAAATGGGTTTAAAAATTAACAGGATGGAAAGGAAAGTTTTTTAATTTTAAACTTTGCTATATGATTTCAGGTT
>VYZW01058448.1:5117-17822 GCA_013401315.1 Balaeniceps rex | reverse complement strand
AATATTAACCAGCTTTCTTGGGCCCCTCTTCCCTCCAGGGCTTTATCCCATGGCACTCTACCAAGCAGATCCCTGAAGAGGCCAAAGTCTGCTCTCCTGAAGTCCAGGGTAGTGAGCTTGCCGTGTGCCCTTCTCAGTGCCCTAAGGATCTTGAACTCCATGATTCCATGGTCACTGCAGCCAAGGCTGCCCTTTGAGCTTCACATTCCGCACCAGCCCCTCCTTGTTGATGAGAGCAAGGTCCAGCATAGCACTTCTCCTCGTTGGCTTCTCTATCACTTGGAGAAGAAAGTTATCATCAACACATTCCAGGAACCTCCTGGATTGCTTATGCCCTGCTGTGGTGTCCCTCCGACAGATATTGTGGTGGTTGAAGTCCCCCAAGAGGACCAGGGCTTATGAAAGTGAGGCTGCTCCTATCTGTCTGTAGAGGGCCTCATCAGCTCGGTCTTCCTGGTCGGGTGGCCTGTAGCAGACCCCCACTATAATGTCACCTGTCCCTGCCCTCCCTTTAATCCTGAACCCATAAGCTCTCGGCAGGCTCCTCATCCATCCCCAGGTGGGGCTCCATGCACTCCAGCTGGTCATTGACATAGAGGGCGACAACCCTCCTTGTCTCCCCTGCCTGTCCTTCCTAAAGAGCCTGTATCCTTCCATTCCGACACTACAGTAATCCCTTCTCTAGCTTTCCAAAAGGGTGAGAAGCTCTCTCTCCCTTGCCTTTCTCTGTTAGGTTTATGAAATGCCAGAGCGGACGTTAACCTGTGCTGCCACTGCCCTCACCATTGCCAGTCCAAAGCTGTGTGATAATCCCCATATTTCCTTTGCAGCTTTAACTGCACAGTGCATTTCTTCTAAGCACTTAAGTGTAACTAACTGTTGGAATCTTGAACTCAAGCCAGACACTATTTTTTTTCCCTTGTGAAAGGAGGTGCCTGGAATATGAATGCAATGCTTAGCCTGAGGGTGAGTTCATTTTCTTTGCTGTAGCACTGGTCTGGATTTCTGAACTTAACTAGGTGCCAATATCTGAGAGGGAACCGTTCTTGCTTATCATTTGTGACTTATCACAGTGAAGCTAGTGGAAATACCAGCATTCACAATCTAAAAAGCATACTTTGACAGCTTGTGGTTCTTCCTTGCTGACTTATGCTTATTCCCATTGATGTTTTCTCATTTCTTCCTCAGTCACTTGCTTTTTCCTTCACAGACTACACTCGGCATCACTGCTCCTTCAGTTCCTCTCCAGATTCTCTCAGGCAACTCCAGCTTCAGCCCTGACAGCTGCATGCAAGACTCTGCTCAGCTCTGCTAAAGGGTAAATGCACACAGGAGAGGGAAATGCGAAGCTTTTGAGAAAGGGATGATCCTACTCAACCTCTGAGCTCTTCTGGCAGAGAAGAGTTCCCCATATTTGATTTCAAAAGGGAAAGTATGCTCAAATACAACATAGTTGTCATATATGTTATCATTAAAATATTTTGTGGAATCCACTGACATTCTTAATTGAAAACATGCATTTGACAGACCTGAGTATCACCAGTCAGCCACTGTAATGTAACACCACCAAAAACTGCTGTCAATTTTCCTGCAACAGGAGAAGTCTAGCTGTGGCAGTTTAAGACAAATTGCCCTCAACTAAGAGTTACCATCTCTCTGGTAGCAGCAGCTGAAGTAGTATGTACCCAGTTTTCAGCTGCTCCAATTTAGAGCCTGCAGTGGTTGCGTGGTTGCGCTGACCTCATATCAGGTGGCAATGTGCTCTAGATGCTGGAGGCAACTGAGGTGCCGATGTGATCCCTTTTGCAACTTCTGCAAGGGACTGGTGGTAATTTCAAGAGAAGGAGCCATACTTTTTAAACAGCTGCAGCTGGAGCCTCCAGAACTTACAGTGCACAGTTTATAATTGAGACTTATCAAAATAGGAGTCAGAGGTCAGTGCAGTATCCATCCAAGTCACTACTGTCATTCTTATCTTGTGCTTTTAGGATTATTATAGATTAATGTATGTGACATGCTGAATAAAGTGTGAATACACTCAACTCAAATTTGACCTTCCCATTATATATTATTGGATGCCTTGGCTATTTTAATATTCTTTGGATAAGCTTCTGAAGCTGGCACCACAGTCTATTAACTGAGTTGTCTTTTCAGTCCATATGCACATACAAATATATATATATACATACATATATATATGTGGATAAAGGCAGATGCAAATACTTGGTTAGAATATAAATGCCATTGTAACTTGATAACAGAAGTAGAGTAACAGGCAGAATACTTGTAATTCCTTTTGCCCAGTGAAGATTATGTAAAATTGCTTTTCAGGGACTGATGGTGGAGTGATTAGCAACAAAGTACAGTGCAGTGGGAGGTCACTGAGGTTGAGTCCCCTCCCAGAAATCGCTCAGTCTTGAAGGAAGTCTAAATGAGTTGAGCACTAATGCTACAAAATCTCTTGGCTGGCCACCTGTCTGGGAAAGGGTAAGAACTGCTACTTGTCTGACATTGGCTTGAAAATGGAATTGAGAGCCCACTGTTATGCTCTTAAAAGGAGGGGAAAATAAATGTTGAATCAGGGGCAAGGCAGAATTAAATTTACTTGCCTAAAATTCTGCTTCCTTTAAAATGTGTTTTGGTTATGGAAAAAGGAAGATGGTAGTGGGAATTGATTAAAACAACAACAACAACCCGCCAAACACCCACTCATCTTTAAAGCAAAGGAATCAAAAGGAAAGAAACCTCACAGAAGACAGTGGAGTCAGGTGGTATCAAATGTTGTAGCACCTACTTCGGCTTGGCCCCCAGTGAAATCCCTCATGGTTTGTCTACATCAGAAGCACAACACCAGGGCAAATACCTTGAAGTGCCTCTACAGAGGTCACTCAAAGTGCGGTGAGGTTAGATGTAAAAATATGTACTAGAGGAAAATAACCTCAAGAATCCTACAACAGCGTTTTTGAAAATACCTATGAGATTTAGGGAGGCAAATCTCATGGATCTTTAATCTCTCATTTGCAGCCTCAGTAAATGTGGCTGAGGTGTTTCCCTTGCCAGAGAAGAGTTCCTAAGGCAAAGCAGAATAAAAATGCTCCTGAAAGCGTACTTTCAGAGAGAGACATAAGGCACTACCTCCCTGCACCTACTCAGCTAGTTCACTGACAACAAAAAAAAAAATCTAAAATTAGAAATAATGTAGCAATATTCCATAAGGGATGAAGCGGAGAGGATGGGATGACTGTGTGTGCAGTTGAACTCAAGTAACAGCTTGCTGTCTTCAGAGGGAGGAATCTTGCTCCTGTTTCTTCTCTCCCAGTTGTGGGGTCACACCCTTACTGACCTTGGCAGTCCCTCTGGGGGCCTGATCTCACTCATTAAGGCAGAAACAAACAGTTCAGGGTTTTTTTTAGTAGTTTTTAGGCATTCTAGTAAGTCAAATTGGCTCGGAGGAAGGACGGGAGGTAGGTTTAGGGGTTGGATCAGATGACCTCCAGAGGTCCCTTCCAACCATTCTGTGATTCTGGGAGGGAGAGGAGAATTTGATGCAGGAGATGTGTTTGGGTGTAAGGATGGGAGGCAAAAACTATGGGGAGGAGGTAGAGAAGGACTTTTTGTTTCAGCAGCAGTGAACTGGTATGTGGGCTTCTCCTGTTTCTTGAAATGGTACTTAATGAAAATGTGTATCCTCACACTTCCTTGTTATTCCACTTCTTGTCCCTGTTTGTATAACTGTCAGCTGAGACTGGAGGCTCTTCACAGCACAGATCTTGTTACTCAGTCTGTCTGTAAACTGCCTACCATGGTGCTGGGGCTACAGAACTATTTACGAACAGTAATAATATACCTGTCACATGCTCCAGTAAGTGCTCGCTTTATCTCCTGGCATGATTTGCTGGGTTTTTTTTTGTGTTTAGGGTGTTATTCAAACTTGCCTTTTTTGGCCAGCAGCTGCACTTTGAAATAGTTGAGATTTTGATACAATATTATTTTAATCCTTATTTATGTTATAGCTATTAAATATTTCCTCATAGCTTCTGCGTCTCAGCATACAAAGAGAATGATTTGATCTCTGAGCCTTTTCCAGTTTGCAGTGGTTGGCAGAAAGCTGACCTCTATACACTGACCATGTTCTCTTGGGTATTTGAATTCAATAACATTGAATTTCGAAGGGAATTTGTTCACTTCCTTTCCCTCTCCCACCTTCAAAATTGTGCTGCCAGTGTTTTACCACAAACGCCTTCAGATAGGCAAGGTGACCTGCCTCACTTTCATCTAGTCACTTGGACCAAATGACCCTTGGTTTACCCTTTGCTAGATCTAACAATTGTAAGGTACTTGAGGAAAAGGCATACTGCATAATACATAGCACACTTTTATGATCCGTTATCCCCGGCGTGCCCTAGAAATTTTGCTGAATTTGTGAGACTCTCTCTGCTGTCTTTATTGCAGTGAGCAATGAGATTCTTTGTTTTCTGCTTTCAGTCATGTAATAAAGAGAGTTCAGAGTGCATTTTCCTGCCCCATACTGAGAGATTTTAGGTACAGAATTAATAACTATCCTAAGAGCCTGCCTGGCCAATATTTGCCCAATGCTGCCTTAAGTCATGAAAGCCATTGTAGTGCAAATCAAGGCACATTCCTCTTGCCACCCATCTCCCCCACCCCTGCCTTTAAAAGGTTAGAGAGGAGGGAAGTTCTGTTCCAGTCAGTCAATGAATAATGTGTACTGTTTGAGTGAAGATATACTGGATACGGTGGAATAATGGCAAACCGCAAATTATTATTATTATAAAAGCAACAGCTCAGATTCCCAGTGTAAATTTCACCTCTGCCCCTAGGGCTGGTACTTTTGTCAGCTAGGTGTGCCCAAATGCCTCCTACCTACCCATAGGAACCGCAAGGACAGGGACACAAGGGGAATGGACTATGTGGCTCTTAACCAGTTCCAGCAGATACCATACTTCCAGTCTACTACACAGCTTCAATTATGTTACACTCTCTTAAAACTTTGTATTGTTCATGAATATTTAGATAAGCAGTAACTTATGCTGCTAACAAGTGTATTTCTGTAATGAAAAATAACAACTGAATGTATTTTTTAATCTGGTGTAAATGCTAATTTGATTTTCCACCTAATTTTTAGGTGTAAATGCTAATTTGAATTAGAAAAAGCCATCTGGTAACAGGATAAAGGTATTTTCAGCATCTCAGAGTGCTTCCTAGAAATGCTTGTAAACATGTCTTCAGGAGGTATGCAGCCTTCTTAGAAATGACATCAGAGCTCTGATGAATTAACATTGTCTTTTGCTCTGACAGAAAGACTCTTGTGAATGGTATTCAGAAGAATGATAAGTGTAATAGAAGTAGGTCAGCTTGGCAAATAAATAGCCTGACTTACCCACAGGCCTTGATTTGCTGGCATTTTGAGATTCTGGGCCAGCTTTGTACCAAATCTGCTCATCCCATATCATATTTAATCCATACCCTTTTTTGTAGCTTGTCAAAGATTTATTTGATATACGGTGCACATAAAAACTAATATTCCAGCGCTGAATTTTTTTAGTAGCTAGTTTAACTTGATTCACTGTGACATTCCCGTGTGTAATGACATCTTAGCTACCAGTTTCACATCATTAATTATGATATTGCTCTGTACTGTGACAACAGGCCTGAATTAAAACTTGTTTAAAAATGTATAAACTGACATTTCTCAGGGTCATTTATTTCATGAAGTAATAGATATTGCAGGCATGAATGAAATATCACTCCAACTTCTGTGTTTTGCTAACAATCTTTTTGGAGCAATAGCTGTTGGACAAACAGCAACAAAATTGATGTGAGGGCCTCTTTTTCTTTTTCCTGTCCACCCAAACCCAACGTTTCAAAAGCATCAAGAGTTGTGAAAAGATTTTTTATCTTTCATTGAAGAATTCTACTGAATGTGACCTTACATCCTCCACTTAAGCAGATGGCTACAAAGTGTGTTCCAAAAGTCTTTCCACAGGAATTTAAGCAGACATAGGCTTAGGAATTTAATCTAAATTGTTTAGGATTAACTACAAAAAATAATCATGATCATTTTATCCAGTGAATAATGGATTTCCTTAATCTGATTTGAAAACTGGATGCAACAGCAGTACTTGCTGTATTTTTACATACGGCAAAAATGGACTGTAAGAAAAAGTGCTCTGATTGTGTGATTTCACCTTTGCTATGTTGGTTTCACAGTTTACCGTGTTATTTTGGGAACACATTTGTTTGAGAGAAACAACAACTTCCTGCTCCCTTTATATTTCAGCAGTGCAGGTATCTAACAGCTCTTTGCTCCTTTTTTGCAAAGGGACATGCATTTGGTTTGTTAGCAGATGGTCTTTTTTCTCTACAGTGCTAATCAAACTTCGATACATTTAGATTTGCACAAGGGAAAAGCTGACAAGGCTGTCTGAGCGCATCTGCTTAGCTGTTTCTTGCAGTTCCTGAGAAATGACTCAGTATTCACTTAAGGCTGAAATGCTGGAACTGGAGAGTCAATATGGTGGCAAAAACATCAGCTTCTGTAATCAACTAGAGCAGAGTGGCTGCTCATGCATCTCAATATAACACTCAAGGTTGACGGCATCAACTCCTTTTAATTGATGAATTGCAACATTACTGTTTAGCAGCATCTGAGCAACATCCTGTTTGTGAAAAACCCACGTAACCAAGGAATTCCACTTGGCTTTTCTGAAGTGGGTTATTTTATAAACAAGGCAATCTCAATTCTTGTTCTTCAAACCTTGTGTATCTCTTCAAACCGGGCTTTGATACGCGTGGAAGTTCTGCATATAGAGGGCTTTCAGAATTGAGGGTCAAATCCAACTCTTAATGCAGGACTTGATTCAGCAGGGATGGACAGGAAGGCTGCTCCAGTAGTCTTTCCATGTGAATCAATGCTGGGATTTTTGTTTGTTTTTTTTTTATACTTCTCACTGGAAGGGAAAACCAAAAGTGTATCTTAGCTTTCTGCTAGCCTCTCCTTGGTACCCATGTCAGTAACATATATGATATCTGAGCTGCTACCAGCAGCTCTCTCTTTTGCTGGCTAGACTCCTCACTGCATCCTGGTACTGTGCTTTCTGATTACTTATACTGAGGAAAACCAACCTTTTACCTTTTCACTTTTTTTCCTTTCTGCCCTGTGTATCAACATGTGAGAGACTATGAGTTCAAAGTATTTATACCAAGTGTACAGAAAAGTGTTATGCAGCTCTAGCTTTTCACTTGTGGAAACAGAAATTCACTCATCTGTGGTAAAATTGCAAGAATGGTCTCTTCAGTGGCCATGTTCTTACCTAGCACTACTTGATATAAATGCACATCCTTTCACAGGGGAAGGTCAACACTGCGATAGGGAAGTTCAGTTCAGTTTAGCATTGAAAAATAGTTTGAGAACACAATGCTGAAAATTGTTCCCTTAGCCCCTGCAGGGCATCCATCATCTGGGGCTTCCTTGGCATATCTTTTCTGACTGTTCCAGCAAAAAGGCTTATAGAAGGACATATGTTAATAAATAATACCTGTTCTTCTGTTAACTGGAGACTCTCATGTGACTTCCAAGAGTGTTTCTGACTCATTTTCATCTCTAGATTCTGCCTTACAAGTGAGTAGCTCTGCTTACAAAGTTCTTTATGACCAGGGAATGTTTTAATACAGGGAATGTTTAATGATTAGAGAGAACATATGACGAATCTGAACAGAAGAGGCAAAACATGAAAAGAGTGAAGGAGATGATAAGAAAAGACCGCATCTGAGTGTACAATGAGTGTAAAGGGTCTCTTCCTTCCAACGAAAGGAGCTCAAAGTCATTCATGTGCTTTAGAATGGACTCATCCTATACAAATATTTCAGTGTGTTCAAACTGATCTCTCTAAATTAACAATTTAAAAATTGTCGTGGTTTAGCCCCAGTCGGCAGCTGAGCACCACACAGCCTCTCGCTCACCCTCCCCCTCCCCAGTGGGATGGGGGAGAGAATCGGAAGGGCAAAAGAAAACTCGCGGGTTGAGATAAAAAACAGTTTAATAATTGAAATAAAATAACAATAATAATGATAGTAATAAAATTGCAATGAAAAGGAGAACGAGAGAGAGAGAGAGAGAAACAAAACCCAGGAAAAAAAAACAAGTGATGCAACCGCTCACCACCCACCAACCGACGCCCAGCCAGTCCCCGAGCAGCGATCGCTGCCCCCCGGCCAACTCCCCCCAGTTTATATACTGAGCATGACGTCATATGGTATGGAATAGCCCTTTGGTCAGTTTGGATCAACTATCTTGGCTGTGCCCCCTCCCAGTTTCTCATGCACCTGGCAGAGCATGGGAAGCTGAAAAAGAAAGTCCTTGACTAGCCTAAGCACTACTTGGCAACAACTAAAAACATCAGTGTGTTATCAACATTCTTCTTACACTAAATCCAAAACACAGCACTATGCTAGCTACTAGGAAGAAAAATTAACTCTCTCCCAGCTGAAACCAGGACAAAAATAAATTTATATTGCCAACACCAGATAATAAAAGTTTTATTTTTAGATCAGGGAAGTTAACGAGATAATGCTGGAGTGTACTGTTTGTTGGATCTAAGAAAGAGGAATTTGGCTGGTTTACTAGGTGCTCTTTATTCTTTCTTAATTTATGTTCCCTACTAATGGGTAACTCTAATCAACTACATGAAAAAGAGGATGTATTTTGCAGGACAGAAAAAATTCAGTGAGTGTCATCAACATATTGCAAAGCATTCTTGAAATAACAATACTAAAGAAGGATGGTAACAGGACTGTCTTGGTGTTTCTCTGTATGACTATGTAGACCACACTTAGGCAATGGTCTCAAAACCACAGTTTTATTTGGAGCTTCTGGAATATGAGAGAAGACAAGGAAGACTGACTTGTGAGACAATTTTTTGTTTTCCTTGTTTAACTATTTTTTTTAGAGCAAGTTGTGAGGAACATTTAGTTACTTTGGGTTGTGGTTAAAAAAAAAGTCAACATTGGCAGGACTCACCCACTGCCATTGGCTTGGGCAGCTAGCTGCTTTCTGGGGTTAGTATGTCAAGTGAGCTGTGCCACAATGTTTCCCTTTATGCTAGAAAATAAGACATATCCAAGATACTAACAGTATGGTTATTTTTTTGTTTGTTGTTTGTTCATTTGTGTTTGTTTTGTTTTTTAATTTCAGTGCAGCATTCATAAATCCGATCATTATTTGGATGACTTTGGTCCACTTTTATTCATCATAGTTCTGGTTTTAGTGCAGTAGTATTACAGGTAAGTATTATTAGAATATTCTATATGTATCAGTTTAGCAAGATGGCTATATTTATACTGATAAGTGAAAATAAAGCATGGTAAATTTTCAGTAAGGCATTTTCTTTCCTTTTCAATATCAAGTCCTCCTAACTTCCTAAAATTCATTTAATATACTGTATTCTTTGCCTGGTGGAGACTGATTCTGAAACAACTTAAGATAAATAAGATGTTCTTCAGTTCTTAGCATATACACATTTCAATAATATATTTTTATTGGACTGATACAGTTTACCTAATACTCCAATATTTATTTTTTAGTTGAAGTGATATAGAGAAAATCAGTTAAATGGAGAAACTATTACTGTTTCAGGCAGTATATTTTCTTTATTGCACAGCGGTACCATTACTTAAACTGGCATTTTTGGAAAGACAGTGTACTTTAATCCCTTGCCACTAACCAGAGATTCAGGAGCTCTGTATCTGCAAGGAGGAATAATCCTTTCTGTACACCATATTTGTGATGTTTCTCTTTTATCACTTATGACACATCACTTTGTGTCTCATATAATGTCATGATAAAATCCAACTTTCCTTACAGTGATTGTACACATTGCTGGATCTAAAGCTACGAGATTTGGGTTATGGAATAGCCCAATAGTATCAGTGGAAAAATGAAACTAAATAATTTTGCTTTTTTGCTAACATGGAATATAAAAAATGAAGTTAAGGGACAGAGGTGAAGCAGCTGTGTTATCTAGAACCTATGGCAAGCCAGCATTCCCTTGCTGCTTGACTTCAAGCATTTCATCATTTGGCTGTTACACATCAATGGTGACACATCATTTTCCATGATATACTGTTTTTTTAATATAAGCCATAATATCTGTGTTGGGCTGTCAGATATGAGCTAATTTTATGATGCATGTATATCTCTCCTTCCTTATAAATGTCCAGACTGATCCATATTTCCACAGTAGAGAAAATTGGAAAGTTCACAGATCAAAAACCAAAGTTTGAGCAAAGTGGACTTTTCTAATTGGAGTAGACCAAACAATCTACATCACTGTAGAATTGTGCTATACAGTGAGAGTCCCTTAGACGATGTAAAACTGATGTTTTTACCTTCTCAGGGCATTATTTATGGATAATGATGTCATGCTTAACTGGTTTTCTCTGCAATTGCAGTTTGTGCTAGAGATTTTTTTTAACGTAGACTAAACTAATGTGCAGAGATGTACTGTGTGTTGTCTAAACAGCTATTGTTTGACCACAGAGCTGACTGCACAGCAGGGCCTGGGAAATGATTTAGCTTTTTTTAGTCTTTTGCACACAAAAGTGTAGGAAGAACAATGAGAGTGCAAAATCTGCAGGTGGATTTCTTATGAATAGTAGCACAATAAGCAGTAAGTTCAACGAAATATTGAACGAAAGATGTCCAACATCTAAGGGATGTGGTCTTTAAACAGTAAAGGAGAAATGGGATGGGAAGCATCCAGCCTCCTCCTTTATAACAGCTTAACATGGATGCTCTGTCATATACAAGCTTATGCAGCAAGTACTGGCTGTGAGTGATGCCTTTCTTTAGCAAAGCAAATCCCGCTGTAAGACTTTATTACTCTTACTGCGGGTTAGTAGAGTTTTCCTTGGTTAACTTCAGATTTGGACCATAGTTTTGCTTGTTCTACTGCATGGGTGGAAGACACAACAGTGCCTGGGATCTTCCCTGGCATATTCCTGTAGCAAATGTCTGTTTGTTGTCTATTATAAATTTTATGTTTGCTTTTGGGTGATGGAAAGTGTTATGGGGATGAAACAGGTTCTCCATAACCTCTCAGTACTAAAAATCAGTTCCATGCATGTTATTTTGGAGGACTGAGCTTGAAGGCCCAGGTCATTCTTCTCTGATGTTCCTTTGCTTTGGATTAATGGACACCATAAAGAATAGAAGGGGTATACATGGATTGCTCAGAGGTGAATGTGCTACAGAAACAGTGTTTGTCTATAAAGTCCCTCTATAAAGAGAAGACAGACTTGGGAAGTACATTTTTGAATGCTTGTGTTTAAATAATGTTGCTGGGACTTTTGAAATGTAAATTAAACCTGTGATGTGCTACTTGGTCATGTTTTAGTAGTTGAAAATCTCCTTAGCTCACAATTAGTATGTAAGCTGGAAAGGAATGAACTCAGAATCACCTGCACTGTCACAAATTTTCCTCACAATTTGAACTGATGTCAAAATCTAAAATGAAGCTACTTCCTTGCTTCTCACCCACTGGGACAATTTGGGACAATAACATAATTTGTGTATGTGTATTATGCACACACATACCTTTGACATATCTATAAACTCTATGTATCTGTATATGTGAACTCATTTGTTGATGTGGCAAAGGTGCTAGTCCAAATGCAGTTCAGATTCATACCTGTTGTAAGAACATGTTACATCCAAGCATTTCAGTGCTAAAATTCTCCTGCAGAGTCTAATAGAATATTAGGATTTTAAGAACTTTAGAGGACTCTCTGAGATAGGATGAGAAGAACAAGTGAGCCTTAAAAGAGCACCTACTCATAGCTTTTCAAAAGGCATTGGCCTAATAGTCTGAAGACTCATGTTCCTTCTTGGAAATGGAGATCATATGCTTTGGTTTATGAAGAAATTAGGAGACCATATTTGTTAGAATCCAGTTATCTATGCAACAATAATCTTGTGAATGTAAGTGGGGTGCAGCAGCCTTAAAGAGCATTGAAATAACCCATATACCCTCACCTTCACTAAAGAAACCTTAAATGACCATATAAACAAGAACTAGCCTTAAAAAATCGCCCTTGTAACTCTCTGTAAAGAAATTATGAGGAAAACTGCTATGAATCCTCATGCAGGAAAATGCTAAATCAAGTACCTATCTTTAAGCAGCTTTCTGAACTTATCTTTCAAGAGCTTGGACTGTAATTGACTGACAATCTATAGCATTGTTGCCTGTTGAAGCACATTTCCTGATCACATTCATACACCATATTCACAGGACTTTACCTATCTTAGTAGAAAGTTGGTTGTCTCCATATCTGCAATGACTTAACATCGTCTGACTAATCCTGAGGCATATGGAGCCAAAAGTGAAGCAGGTATGAAGACCAACAAATAAAACATTTATGAAGTGTAATTCAGCAGCATGTGCCATTGTATCTGTAACACCTCTGGTATTTGAATAGAACCCTAGATCAGAATTTTGGAGATTGTGTAAGAAAAGTCCAGGAGGATAAAGACAAGATGTGTTGTCTGTTCAGTTCTGTATCAACTGTCTTTTCAGGCCAGCATGGAGAAAAAATCTTTTTGATTTAAACATCAACCTATCAAGCAAACTATGACTTTGAGGGTCAGGAAAACATTGCCTTATCTGGACTATGGCAGTTGCATATATA
>VYZW01058444.1:6440-21537 GCA_013401315.1 Balaeniceps rex | reverse complement strand
CTCATGTACGAAACCAATGTTTTCAGATTAATTTCTTTTTTATACAGGTACATACTGATTCTGCATCCAAATCAGGTGACACTTCTGCTGTGACAATTAGATCTCTGTGTTTTTCAGGTTTGGGCAAAATATCTGAAAGAAAAAGAAAAAGTAAATCAGCTCTCCTTTAACAAACATGCAGCTACATTTCTAAAAATAATACAATTTCAACAGCATCAAGTTTCAGACTTACATCTTTACACCTACTAGAGTAAAGGGAAAAATAATAATGCATATGATTTTTGACCAAATAAACTTCCCAATTTTATAAGATTTCTACAGACAACCTAAACCTGGATCTCATTCTGGATTTCTGATTTATATATGAAAGAGGATTTAGATGCATTCTACAACAAGATTTTACACCTACTATCCATGATCTTCAGAGACTGTAAGGAATTTTTAAACTTTTGTCCTCACATGTATATACTAATACACCTGTAATAAACAACCACCTCAAAAATACACACCGCACATCTCGTGGCACTTCCATCTAAATGATTTCATAATGAATACATTAGACACAGAAAGATTCTGTGCCTAATAATGCAAAATTAAAATAGATTTGAGAGATATCTCTGCATAAGAAGGTATAAGGAAGTTTTACACACAGAACATTATATGGGGCTTGGTTACAATGTATTACCTGATGATTTCCAGGACTGTCAACTTACAAGGCAAAGAATGCTACGAACTCATTTATATCCATGATATAAAACCTTATGCAGATTCACATATGCAAAAAAAGCTGCAAGAATTAAAAGCCTAGGCACTTAAATACCAGGAGGAATTACATAATCTCCTCTTAAGAGTCCAGAAGTCCAGCCCTATAGTAATTGTGTTTTTCTGAAAAGCACTTTTATTTCTTAATACTGATGTATTGGAAAAAGAAAAACCCAAACAGGAAATTTATAGTTCCTAAAGTAACAAACAGTAAAGACTTAATGCACAGGGGAAATTAATATGTTAATTGAATAATTGAGAGCATGAGCACATTCAGAAAGCTGCAAGAATTTTACTACACATAGGGTCCTCAAAATGGCCCAGAACTAGTAGGAAGAGCATTATCTCTTTCTAACAAGAGGGTCAAGAGGAAAGATTTTGATTAAGACAGAAAATAAGTTTTCATTTTCTTTGCTCAGAGAAAAATGCCTCCCTTTTAAAAAGCAAAACCAAAACATATTCCTTCAATAGCACCTACCAAAGAAGCCTAGGCCTGTTTCATACTGCCACAATTGCACGCAACTGGTTCTGCCAATTACACATAGCTTAGCACAATCCATTCCACTTGTACAGACAAGAAAATATCTTCCTTTTCTAGCCCTTCTTAACCATTTCTCTTCAGGCCACTTCTTCAAGCAAACTATGATGCAACTTCTGTTATACAGTCATTTTTCTATTAGAAATAGGACAGAGATCACAACCAAAGTTTACATATAAGTATCAGCTTTTTGTTACTATTAAACTGAGCCAAAACACCTATGTTTAATCACTTATGTCATCCAGACTGATGCAAGCAACATTAGATTTAAGTTAGTATAACAGTTAAGATTTTAAAATATTTCATCAGTTTATAATGTAAATCCTTATTCTTCAAAATGTATAAAACAGCTTAAGTTCAACAGTTTAATGGTCAGCACTGGACAGAAATACAAGACATTTATGGAAATAAAAAAAACTTAGAGTAGTTATATGATGAC
Source organism: Balaeniceps rex (assembly GCA_013401315.1). Taxonomy (NCBI): domain Eukaryota; kingdom Metazoa; phylum Chordata; class Aves; order Pelecaniformes; family Balaenicipitidae; genus Balaeniceps; species Balaeniceps rex. Next base: position 19,798 of record VYZW01058444.1, on the reverse strand, counting down.
CTAATTCTAAATACCTTCCATGTTCGGAAGTCAAAATGAAACAATGAAAAATTATTTCCATATAAGGGTAGATATTTTCAAAACAACACAAGCTCTTACTGCACAAACGTGAATCCAAAAGATAGAAAACTCAATGGCCCATTTTAAAGATCATGCTTTGGAGTATCTTAATGGTGAACAATGTTCAAAAGTGTTTTGTATTCAACTAGATACGATTAGCAGTTATTTTAAGACTTAGCTAAAGTTCTAAGAAAAAAAGCCAAAATGAAACAAAGACAAAACATCCGAAACTGAAAGGCATTCTTCATAAGTAAAATGTTTTGTTGTAAAAAAGGTTTTCTCACAAGTTTTACATCCAGTTAAAGCCAAACACAACATCATTAGAGCATCTCTCCACAACAAAAAGAGCATTCATAAAAACTCATCTGAAAACACCACTGTAACACTTTAGATCACATTAGAAAGATTGAAGAAGAAAAAAAATTAAAAGGAAGAGAGAATGGCGAAAAGATTAACAATATTCACAGTAAACTTGTCAATCACACCATGACAGTTATTAGAAAAGGACAGCTACGTTTCGTTTCTCTCTCTCTAGACCTTCCACACAATATGTTAAAACTAACAAACAGAAGTTGATTCACTTCAAATGGATTTATTCCTTCCATGTTTTTCTTTCCTTTGGTTACGATAGCCAGACAAAACTGTCAAATATTTATAAAGAAGGGCTATGCTAAAAATCAACAGAATTTACCCACATCTATATGCTTAAATAACCTATTACTGGATTTGTAAAATTAAATAACTGATATTAGTCTATCACAATAATGGACAAAGTTATATGCAATTACAAAAAAGAAATATCTGAGTTGTAGAATAGAGCTCATGACTGCAGATAAATAATTTCTTATTTTCTAGGGATTTCAACTGTGAGCTTTTTCGCTCTCTTTTTCACACAGAAAGTCATGACTATTTCTTTAATGCATTTTAAGAACATGCTAACTATCACCAGGAAAAGATTTTAATTGGTTCTTTCTATTTGTCTAAGTTTTTTCATAGTTTCTGTAAAATCACATGCTTCCAACTCCCTGTGCAAGTCAGATACACTGTTTAAAAATGCAGTTACAAAAAAACAAACTTTGAAGGATCTTTGTAGAAATTATGTACCTAAACTTTAAAGTGCTAAACAAAGTCAGCTGGAAGTACATAAAACTACAGAAAAGGAAGAAGTAATACCTTGTGTTTTTGTGGCCTCCCTGATGATTTTCTGAAGCTCTTTCATTTCAGCATCAAATTCTTCATAGTTTATTTCCCTAGAATCAACCCTAGGAGCCTGGAAGAGTGAAGGGTCAGTTCCAAGGTAGGAACACTGAAGATGCCCATTGTCACTCAGAGTGACTATAACACCCTTCAAGTCTCTGCATAAAAAAAAAAATAAAGTTCATTAAGAAATTGTGAAGAATCACAGAAGCAATAACATTGAATTTATGCTGCTTCTACTGTTCCATCTACAAATATAATAGAACTTCCTGCTTTTAATGAGATTCCTTGACCAAAAGAAAACAGCAATTTTCATTCTTCAATTCAGATGTGTTTATTAATATTACTCCCACTTATTGCAATCACACCTAAGAACCAATCTGTGCTATACAGAGGACTAAAACATGACACAAGTATCTCAGAATTTGTATAATCAAGACAGGTAAAGGAAAGGATCAGAACAAACAAGCTGAGCATACAGTACAGTTGTAACCTTTTTTATTCACAAATTGTTACTTAAGTTTTTCGAAGTATGGTTACTCAGGTTGGTATGCAGGAAGAGGAATTAGCTAAATGGAACACCAAGTAAGGGAAGGGATGCATCAAAAGAAATCACGAACAGATGGAACATGTTCACAGCAAAGACAGCAATAGGACTTTGATGGCATCAGTAGCACCCCTAACCCATTCTTTGGCTGCTACTGCAGCTGCACTGCTGGCTTCAAACCCTGGCTGGCTCTTCCCTGCAATATCTTTCTGAAAGCAAGCCACATGGATCCAGAAGATTCCCCTTACACTGCTCTGGATCAATATAAATGAGTGTTTTACTAGCTACACTGTAGTCTCTTTCCTCCGGAGGGAACAGTACTTCATTGAACTTACTCCTACAAAAATCTCACCCATTTTGCTTATCTGATCATGTACCATGCAAATACAAGATTTAGGAAAGTATTTAACAAATTATGAGACAACAGGGAGTACTGCCAACATTTTGCTTAACTTGAAGGTTATTCCTAAACAGAAGAGCCACTGAACAGTAAAGAAAGACTAGCATAGATGTTAACAGCAAAAGTTAGGAGAAACATAACTTTCATTTTATTTTTAAAAAGCTTACTCTGAATTAAATTAAAAGCTTGTATTTATTTTCATAATCATGAGGCGACACATTCATGCCAGTAATTTGCTCCTCTTCCATACTTAGAATATCTTATAGCAGACACTGCCTTTGTGTCAAATACAACTGTCATATAAAGCAAAGACAGATCAAATTTAATTCTTAGATATAAAACTTAATTTTGAAAAGAAACCCTAATGCACTATCCCACTAATTAAACCCATGTCAAACATTTCATTTATATAAGTGTTCAAGCTATAATTCATGAAGAATTAACAAAACTTCTTTGAACTTACATACGCTGATACCTTTCAAGCACCTCCTCTAGCACAATCCTCATTAAAAACCAGGTAGCTATATTAAAAAAAATAGAATTCTCTCTGGTTTCCCATGTTGTCTTGTAGCATGGCTCCAGTACACACAGATAGGAAACCTCATTCCAAAATTTTCCAGGGTAATAAGTAATTATGAAGGCAAACAGGTGTCACAGATTAATTTTGATAACTGATGGTCCAATTGGACAGTTCAAGATGCCTTTTTTAGAGAATGCTAAGGCCACAATCCCAGTGTTGATTTCACAACTTCAATCAAATATTCTGGAAAAACTATGCTATAACTGAGATCATCTGAACTCTGTACAGTTACATTATAACTGCATACAGAAATGAAGACCCCACTGGGCACTATAGAAATAAGTAGTTGCTGCAGATAAGTTTGAGCTTTCTCTTTCTACAGAAAGTAATTTTTATTCAATGAATGAAATAAATCTCCTGGTTGAACTATGAATGTATGGAAACTGGTTGGGGGTTTTTTTGGACAACAGGTATCCCCAGTCAGTCCCTCACTGCAGGCGGAACATGCAAATCTGAAGTGCCTTCTGGAACAGAACACACATAATAGGACTCAAAACACACTGTTCCCCTTATCTGTTATATAAGCTCAGGTTAAACAGAAACAGTCTTCTCTTTTGGGAATACTGTTCCTTTTGCCACAGAAAGGCTTCCAGCTACCACCGCAATTTTTAACGTATATTAACATTCACTACAAAAACTAAGCAAACTGTAATAGGAAGCTGTCTTTGTGAACACCATAAGGCTGCAGATGCCAAATCTTCCCAACAAATACTTTAAGAAAAGAAGGTAGAAGACTTAGTACTGATTTTCAACTTACATATCCACAGTACCTATGTTAGCAGCCATCCTGTGAATGTGATAGTGTATTGGGTTTGCGTGGTAAGATTTTGGTGTGGGGGGGATTACAGGGGTGGCTTCTGTGAGAAGCTGCTAGAAGCTTCCCCTGTGTCCGATAGAGCCAATGCCAGCCAGCTCCAAGATGGACCCACCACTGGCCAAGGACAAGCCCATCAGCGACGGTGGTAGCACCTCCGTGATAACATATTTAGGAAGCAGAGGAAAAAACCTGCGCAACCGCAGCCAAAGAGAGGAGTGAGAATGTGTGACAGAAACAACCCTGCAGACACCAAGGTCAGTGAAGAAGGAGGGGGAGAAGGTGCTCCAGGCACCAGAGCAGAGATTCCCCTGCAGCCTGTGGTGAAGACCATGGTGAGGCAGGCTGTTCCCCTGCAGTGCGTGGAGGTCCATGGTGGAGCAGATATCCACCTGCATCCCATGGAGGACCCCACACCAGAGCAGGTGGATGCCCAAAAGAGGCTGTGACCCTGTGGGAAGCCCGCACTGGAGCAGGCTCCTGGCAGGACCTGTGGAGAGAGAGAAGCCCACGCTGGAGCAGGTTTGCTGGCAGGACTTGTGACCCCATAGGGGACTCACGCTGGAGCAGTCTGTTCCTGAAGGACTGAACCCTGTGGAAGAGACCCATGCTAGAGCAGGGGAAGAGTGTGAGGAGTCCTCCCCCTGAGGAGGAAGGAGCAGCAGAGACAACATGTGATGAACTGACCACAACCCCCACTCCCCGTCCCCCTGCACCGCTCAGGGGGAGGACATAGAGAAAATCAGGAGTGAAGTTGAGCCCAGGAAGAAGGGAGGGGTGGGGGAAGGTCTTCTAAGATACAGTTTTTATTTCTCATTACCCTACTCTGATTTGATTGGCAATAAACTAAACTAATTTCCCCAAGTTGAGTCTGTTTTGCCCCTGACGGTAATTGGTGAGTGATCTCCCCCTGTCCTTATCTCGACCCACAAGCCTTTTGTTATCTTTTGTCTCCCCTGACCAGCTGAGGAAGGGAGTGAGAGAGCAGCTTTGGTGGGCACCTGGCATCCAGCCAGGGTCAACCCACCAGTCGGCCTACTTGTGACCTGTAAACTTGGGGTTTGCATCCATTATTTCTGACAAATTGTAAACTCTCAATCCAAAGTGAGAGGAAGCAGAACTAAGCATGAGTCCTGGTTTCTCTGGCTTCTTGAATATTCGTTGCCGACTATAGTTGGCTTACCTGCTCAGGACTGGGTCTGTTGTTGGAATTACATGCAGAAATGCTCATCCTAGTTTTCTATGTCCAAAAAGCTCTGTACAACGCACATCTGTACTACATTTACAGAATTCTGGATGGCACATGGAACAAATACATTGGGCTAACCCTGAGATCTGTATCCGAACAATGCAAGGAGACAGACTGCTGTGAATACTTGGACCATAACACAGTCTTGGTAAGGTATGCCAGTAACACCTAATGCATAGGTCTCTGCTTAATGCCTGCCAAGTGTTTGCAAGGAACTTTGCCATACTGGCCATGGGCGCAGCAAAGTCTTTAAAAAAGGGATATTGTTGAAGCAGAGGCTACCATGCTACCAAATACACTGTCCCACACTTTGCTATTTAGTTACAGCAAATAATGAAGTTGCTAAAAAAAAAAAAAAAAAAAAAAAAAAGGGGAGAACAAGAGAAACTGCATCATGAGCTTGTTCCACAACTGGAGAAAGAAAACTGACACCTGAAAACAGACAGTTTCTAAAACTCTCCAGCAATGGCTTTGGACAGTCTTAAAATTTCTTTCCTAAGGCTATGAATCAGTTAAGCTAAGAAGGAAAGATCCATGAGGACATCTGAACGTAAATCTAAAGGGCATGAAGAAATATAGCGACACTGTTAGCAGTAAATCTTTGACGATATACTACTAAAGTATAATACATTCAAAAGTGGTTTGTAAATACAGTCCTTCCTATGTACCTTTAAGTTGGCACTCATCTGCAGGTAATCAGTCTATCAAACAAAATCAACTCAACTCAATGAGGTGATTTTCCTATATAAATTACGCTTTTCTTAACTTCTGAGTTTATGTCAGCATTACAGAATGCACATTCAAAAACTCCATCTTAAAATACACTTATTCCAACCAACTTTTCTGTTAGTCATGACATCCTTTAAGTCTGCACTAGCTCTCAAAAGCACTGGTTTAAGAGAGCAGCATTACAAATGACACTTTTCCTTTGCTTCAGTTACTGTTCTGCTGGGTCCTAAGATTGTTCAACATGAAACATATACAAATATAAAAAAAGCCTTTTTCAGTAATCTTTCCTTGTTAAAGCTGTCCATTAATTTGTACATCAATAGAAACAATAAGAAAAATACGGGTAACTAGTTATAATATATGATTTATAATACATTAATTTCTCTGTTGGAATGTTTGTCAGCCAGTCAAGATTGCTTTATTTTCTCAAGCTTTTATAACAGTGGTTAAAGACAGCAGGGGGAGGGGGAGCATATTTAACAGTTTTATAGTAGTTTCCCCACAGCTACTGCACTCATACAATATCCCTGCAAATACCATTACTTCATTTGGCACATTTTGCACACAATCTGGAATTTCAATTACTTGTTAAATTTCTTTTATTATAAACTATTTTTTTTACTATATATCACACAATAGTCAAAGTAATAGCAAATCTAAGGGGACACTAACAGTGAGGAACGCAAAGTATGAAACAAATTATTCTGGTATCTAAAATAACTTTACAGTGCAAAGCAACTCCTACACACATATGGTAATAATTTGAAAAACTATCTTTTATTGGATTCTGGGTAATAATGGCATATGCTTTTTGTAGGTCTTCTCTTACTAAACAAATTGCTCACAACATAATTCTTGAAGAAATTAAAATGCTTTGCATGTTTCCAGTTATAGAATGCCAAATTGATCACTCAAACAATTGACCCGGAATTACAGATTCAACTTCTGAGTTCTACTTGAATGACACAAGCTAAGCCTTGGACAACTCTTAGGACAAGGTCTGGTTATTGACACCATTTACAACTTTAATTATTTATATTTATAATAGCATATAAAACTTCTACCTCAATTTCAGAAGTAGTTTTAATTGATATTACTCATACCAATCATTTTAGAAAACAAGATGCTCTGCAATACTACTTTCCGTCCCTTATTGATAATGTATTATTTATAAACGACTAAATTAGGAAACTAATTCCTGAATTGTGCTCAAGCATTTTCAATCCAATTCTCTCCTCACTATCATCCTCTGAAATAATTATATGCAAGAGCATAACTACAATAGCACTTTTTAGTTTAGTGCTTTTGAAAGTCCAAATTGTTCTAAGTTTCAGTACCATTTCAATGTCATCTTAGCTGTAACTGCGTGAAGTATTTGATAAAATGCTGAAGGAAGATCAGACTAGGAGTAATAAACTATAAGAATTTTCTAACATGAACTAATGGGAGTAAAAGTCAAAAGCCCATCTTACTCTTACTAAACACACACCCCAAAATCAGAGCTTCAGCTGAATATTTAAAGTATACCTGGTGCAACCCAGTGCCAGCTACCACCGATTTTTAACTGGTTTTGGGTATCTGTGGAACACCCTCAGGCTCCTTTGAAAACCCCTTCCTCATTTAAAAAAAAAAAAAACAAAAACAAAAACCTTTCATAGAATCATTTGGTTGGAAAAGACCTTTAAGATCATCGAGTCCAACCGTACCTGTCCACTACTAAACCATGTCCCTAAGCGCCTCGTCTACCCGTCTTTCAAATACCTCCAGGGATGGGGACTCAACCACTTCCTTGGGCAGCCTGTTCCAATACTAGACAACCCTTTCCGTGAAGAAGTTTTTCCTAATATCTAATCTAAACCTCCTCTGGCGCAACTTGAGGCTATTGCCTCTTGTCCTATCACTTGCTGCTTGGGAGAAGAGACGGACACCCACCTCGCTACAACCTCCTTCCAGGTAGTTGTAGAGGGCGATAAGGTCTCCCCTCAGCCTCCTCTTCTCCAACCCCAGTTCCCTCAGCCACTCCTCATAAGACTTGCTCTCCAGACCCTTCACCAGCTTCGTTGCCCTTCTCTGGACACGCTGCAGCAACTCAGTATCTTTCTTGTACTGAGGGGCCCAAAACTGAACACAGTACTCGAGGTGCAGCCTCACCAGTGCCGAGTACAGGGGAAGGATGACTCCCCTGGTCCTGCTGACCACACTATTTCTGATACAAGCCAGGATGCCGTTGGCCTCCTTGGCCACCTGGGCACACTGCTGGCTCATATTCAGTCGGCTGTCGACCAACACCCCCAGATCCCTCTCCGCCAAGCAGCTTTGCAGCCACTCATCCCCAAGCCTGTAGCACTGCATGGGGTTGTTGTGGCCCAAGTGCAGGACCCGGCACTTTGCCTTGTTGAACCTCATACAATTGGTCACAGCCCACTGGTCCAGCCTGTCCAAGTCCCTCTGTAGAGCCTTCCTACCCTCAAGCAGATCAACACTTCCTCCCAGCTTAGTGACAGCTGCAAACTTACTGAGGGTACACTCGATCCCCTCGTCCAGATCATTGATAAAGATGTTAAACAGAACCTGCCCCAACACTGAGCCCTGGGGAACACCACTCGTGACCGGCCTCCAACTGGATTTAACTCCATTCACCACCACCCTTTGGGCCTAGCCATCGAGCCAGTTTTTAACCCAGCACAGAGTATGCCTGTCCAGGCCATGGGCAGCCGGTTCCTCCAGGAGAATGCTGTGGGAGATGGTGTCAAAGGCTTTACTAAAGTCCAGGTAGACAACATCCACAGCCTTTCCCTCATCCACTAAGCGGGTCACCTTTGTTCAACTTTGTTGAACTTTGTTCAACTTTACATCACAAGTAACACTTGTATGTGTAAGACTTCCCCAGTCCGCTATTACACATGAAAACAGATAATCTGTTTGCTCTCAGAAACTAAAATTCTTTTAAGGCTTTTTATATTATGTATTTAACACGCTTTGCACACTCTGCAGAGGACATGCAAACATCTAATGTAATGTATAATGTATACATATAATGTATAGTGCTCAATTATAATTGTTTAACAATACATAATTATATTGAATATCATTAAGTGGTAAATAATTTGTGCTGTTGCTTTACAGAAAGCATTCTTCATCTTTCCCATTTGTGTGATAGTTTAGGACTGCTAATCCTAACAGAATACCAGACACAAATCTAGTTTAAAAAGTTATGAAATGCATGTTAGAGGAAGAGGGAAATGAAACATGATTTCGTCTTGATAACCAGTGGAACAGCAGTTAAAAAAGAGAAGTTATGACTCGAAAAACAGGTCAAGACCTATCCCCTTCTTATAAGCACTGAAATCCACTGAGAGTCAGAACTAAATAAAACCTGAATTTGGCCAGAGTGTTACCATTTTGAATGCCTGAAGGATTCTCCAGCTTCCAGGTCTTATATAGTACTTTCACTCTCTACTTGGGAGTGAAGACATTTTTCACTAGGCCCTTTACATGGTGACACCACAGAGCAAAACAGCAAACTGATGCCTCACTGCACAACAAATTCAGAGAAGTCTTCAGCTCATGTAGTTTCCTCTTTGAAAGAGACTCTTTGCCTAAAAGGCCAAACGCCATCCAACGACCAAATAAAAAGGAGCATCTTCCACTAAATGAAAAAAAGCAATGGAAATTCATTGGCTTTACTTCTACTGCCAAGTTAAAAACAAACACTACTCAGAAAAGTTTGGGTCAGGGGTCTTTTCTGCCAGGCTACTAGTGCCACCTGCAGGGCAGCACAACAAGGCTTGTGAGAGCAAGCCCAGCAGCACAGCTTTCACGTAGCAGAGCCCTAAAAGCTACCATATGACACTAAATGAAGCAGTTGGGTTTTTTTTAAACAGGGTTAGTATAATAGCTTGAAAGTTTAAATGTAAGGGAATCTTAACAGGTTAAGATTTAACAATGCATGCAGACTTCCATGCAGGACATCCTCTTCTGGTTCCTTCAGGCAGCGAACACATATACTGGTACAGGCAGGCTAGACACACGATCTAAGCTCATGCTACAAATTACATATAAAATTAATTTTTATCTGAAGGATTAACCAACTTAGTTTCATGGGCTTTAAAATATAAAATCAGAACTATTTCAAAAACAGTGAAGGTTTTATTAAAAATTAGACAGCTACACAAAATGCAGATTTAAGTTAAAATTAGTAGTTGTCACAAAGCAGAATAAAAACAGAATATTCAGAGTGATGACACAGGCCTCCATAAATATACGATCTTGCTCTAGGCAAAAAAAAATGTGAAGAGCTTTAAAGGATAATATATTCAAGGAAAAATTCACAACTTCCACATTGCATTTCTTATTATCACAGTTCCATACTAAGACACTCAGTGGCATTATCTGAATTGAAAATGAATGTGAGCACTGATAAGAAAACCCGATTACTTTAAGTAAGAGTGCAGCCTCTAAGACAGAGCTCCAAATAATAAGAAACAAGAGAAATTGCATTATGATTTCATTTATGACAGTACCAGTGTTAGCAGTAAGAAAGAAATTAAGACCAGCTGTGACACACCTAGAACATCTCCATGCTTCATTCCCTCTTAGAGCTACATCAAGAAGTACATATTTCTTCATTTGCACCTCCTTTGCCTGAAGTCTAAAATCTGTTTCAAGGCCAGACTCCCTCACTGACAGACAGGTACACAGCAGCTTCCACAGGCTCAAAGGCTATACCAAAAGATAGCAGCTACAGCATCGTGGATATAGGATCGGGGGGGGCCTCAAAAGTTTATCCTTCATCTACACCTTCTCTTCTCTCAATTCAAGATAGTGGTTAGAGTCCATTTCACTCCAGGCAAGCTAGAGAGGCCCCTAGCATCTCTGCTTCCAACAATAAAGAAATGCAGGGTGCTATACTGATAAAATCTACACTCTAGTAAATTTATTGTTTTAGATAAAGCTTATTCTAACTGTTGGCTTCATACAAGCTAATATTAGACAGTACACAAGGAAAATTAGACTACCCATAGACTACAAAGAGGCTAACAGAATAACCATGATGTGTCTTTACCACAGATTTATTCCTAAAGGATTGAATAATTACATAATTTTAAATTAAAACATTCAACTCAAATTAATTTCCATCTCTTTCTCCTCACAGTTTGACAGTGATGTTCCTGCAAGCTTCAAAATTCACCAGCATTTCAGGCAGGAAAAATACTATTACTTTTAACAATACTTATCATTGTCCCTTCACCTTGCCTTGTAAAGAGCAAAGCTGCTCCTTAAAAGCATCTCTGGCACTTTGCATTGCTAGCTGGCACTCATTACCATAGCTTAACATAAATGTCCCACCTGCTGGTCCTCAGATGAACAACCCCTTCAAAATCAACCCCTTCAAAATCAACACCACCCTTAGACTGTTCATAATAACTTTTTTTCAAACAGGATGTCCAGGACTTCCATGGGCAGAGCAAGTGTCACAATACATCCATAAACTCCAGCCTACTGCTCAATATCCAACTCCAAGACTGAGTTCAGAACCTGATACAGTTATATTCTACTCTGTCACAAGATGAACAGGCACAGAGAAATTACACATTAGCAAAAAAAAACCCCATGCTATTTGTTTAAAAGCAAGTATTTTATTTTCAATACTAGAGAGGGGAGCTACTTGCCTTCTTGTTCTTGAGCAGTTAGAATTTCCACTTTTAAGGCTTTCTCTAGAATCATGAGGGTAGCAATATTTTAAGTGTTATTCTAAAGAAAGCTGAAACCCTTACAAAACCATATGACTATAAAAAGTAGGCTTTTTGAAAAAGCAAATAAGTGACATGCAATAAAATTAGGAGAACTGGCAATATGGGCATGTGCTTAATATCATACAGTAAATACCATTTGAAACTAACTTGCTAGAAAGCCCAGTCATGAATCAGAGTATATGCTGGACATAGTATTTGGCACATCTATGTCTTCTGTGTGATCAGAATCCTACTAAGGTAAAAGAAATACAATCACATTCATATTTTGTGGCTAAACTACACACATTAAAATTATCTCTTCAAAAGACCTTTAAAAGGGGTAGTATTTTGTACTGCCATCTCTTGACAATCCAGTGGCAATTTAGTGATGAAAAACAAATGCAATGATTTTTTTTCTTAAAAACATTTATTTAAAAAGTAGAAAGATTCTAGAATTCTCTGTACTTAACTTCTCAGATCAGGCAACATTCTTACAGAATACTCAAATAAAAATTTATATATATACATATATATAACTGAACAGTTCATACTGTGCGTCATAACTGGCATTGCTTCTATTACAGTACTACTATACAGAAAAAGGAAAAATCTTTCAACAAACTATAAAGTTTGATTCCTGCAGTTTTCTTGCCATAAAACTGTGTAATAAGTGCTAAGTTTTGCTGGTTTTATGTGTAAGTTTTGCCATTTTTATATGGTGATTCTTTAACAGTTGTGGTAGCTGTGGTGATGTCAGTTATAAAGGAATAACAGATGGGCTGGAATGAAGAACAAAGTATTTTCAAGCATCTGGATAGCTAAAAAGTTCAATGAGAGGGGTTTTATTTTGACTCCACCCACTATTACCCTATATGTGATTGCACTTTTACACCTTATATACTTAATTCAACTACAATAATTCTTCATCTTTTTTCCAGTTAAATTCAGTTCCTGTTGCCTTTCTACTGTTTGGAGAGCCCAGCTACACAAACTACATTCATCTAACCACCCAATGTACTATGATTCTGTGCCAGAGAACAAGTTTTAATTTCAAGTTCATATTTGGACCAGACCAATATTTTCTCACTTGCAAACTGATTGCAGATTTTAACATTCTTTAAAAAATATTGGAAGCTAAAACTTATAAAGCACATTTTCAACCAATGGCTATACATCAGAATTCTGAACTCCAATCTTTTGATTCATGTACCTCATTTAAATTAAACTGATCAGTCTGTTAGGCTACATATAAGTTCATATCTTGGAATTAATCCTGTGTCAAAACAAAGAATTTAAACACTAGCTTATGTTCTCTTCTTTATGGAGACAGGTTGCTGAATCAGAGACCTTATACATAAACTTATACAGATAAAGTGCCATGAAGTTACAAGCATGTTAACTATGCCAGGCTCAAGCTATTACTCATATACAGAAGACAAGTCTTAGTTCTATGAAGCCAGTGAACGACAGTCTTCAGGGACTTTATACCTCATTAGACAAATAAGTATACAAACCACACATTTCTTACTAGTCATTCTAATATTATGAAATACGAACAAATCAGAATATCCAGAAGGAGTATTGCATTAAGCATTCTTCTAGAAGGCAAAAAAGTAATTCTCTCCATGGATGTATGCTCCAATAACTGCAAAATTCTTAACTGTTTGGTGTTGGCGTAAAGATAGGATTGTTTTTAAATGGAATAAACACAATAAATGTCTCTTTCAGTATTGTGTTCCCTTTCAAAATGCAAACTGATTAGCAACCCTGAAGTGCAGCTGCACATATCACTTGGCTTATGCTTAAAGTGCACTGGAGGTGGTATACGGACAATCTCTATTGGTCAGAGTCACCAGAACAATACTTCTCAGCCTTGCAGTCAAGCTGCAGACTAATGGGAGAGACTGGACAGAAAGAGAGTACTGGAATACACACTAAGCTACTAAGCCATAAAAACCACCCAACCCTTCCTCACATATTCTTTTGAGCCTAGGGTTAAAGCATCAGGAATTTTTTTTGCAGGCATTCATTGTTGCTTATACAGTCC
>VYZW01058443.1:113205-132692 GCA_013401315.1 Balaeniceps rex | reverse complement strand
TTTCACAGACATAGCAAGTATTTTTATCCAAGAAAGGAAAAAATCTATCCATGATTAGTATAATTTGTTGCATTTGTTTTTCAAGATTATGAGATAAAACATGTTGTATACAATTTTCAGTATTTATCAAAATAAGCTTTTAATTTCCAACTTCACTCCTTAGGACCTATCTACCACTATCAAGTCAGAAGCATAATGAACATGACAGTGCTCAACATAGTAACGTGAAAACACTGCAAAATTAAAGTGCATCGTCTTGTTACATTCACTAATTCCATTCTTCTGCTGAAGAGCGTACTGTACATGAAGAGCATCCGTTGAACCCTAATGCAGCAGTATTACGAAAGAATAAAAGTCAACACTAGGTTCACCATTACACTACACCTCTGAGCCTGAAAAACCATAAAAATGGAACAGGAAGTAAGAGTTAACAAAAGAAAAAACAAGCTAATGCCACACACGTGGTGGGTCAGAGCGTTCTTATAAAGGAGAAAAGATATTGCTATGTCTGTGAAAGAAGTGTTTAAAACCAACACACCTACGTAATTGTTTCTGCTGTTGGCTTTTGCTCTTAGCCTTTGCTACGCTGTTTGTTATCACCGCTGAAGTACAGCTCAGGGGCAGTAAGTGCTTAAACACACAACTGATGGAAATAAAGGGGGACAGATGAGAAAACTATAGGTAAAGAGAGGGGATAACAAGCAAACTGCCACACAGCTTTNATTTTTTTTCGACCATCCCCACCACACTGCTCTCACAGCTAACACGTCACACATCTGCGCCCAGGGCACGGACACAAACAGCAAAGGCTGCTGAGGGATATGGTGTCCTGGGCTAGTGCCCAGAAGAGTCCTGAAGCCAGTTTATCTGAGTACTAGAAAAACAGAAAAATCCATTGTAATGAAAATACAAAGCAGATGTAACATTCCTATGCCTGTTCCTTTGCAGAAAGATGTCATCCAGCCTGGAATAATTTGTACTTGGGAAGTAACACTAATTTCAACCATCAGTCATATCTCTATTCAAAGTAGGAGATCAGAAATGATGCTACATCACCATTGCCTTTACTGGCAATGGTCTTTACATGGTCTTTACTCCAGTTTTATCCTTTTATATCAGATAGACAATAAATCAGAATTTCATGTCGAGTTCAGTCTGCTGTAAAATGTTAAATGTCCTAAACTCAACAGCACAGTTTCCCTTCTCAACCAAACTCGCAATCTCATCAGCAAACACCAGTGAGTTAGTTGATACATCCTAAGTCTTACAAAAGCCATGCTCATCAGCATTGATTATCATACCCTCTTTTAATTTTTTTACCTGTTGCAGCCATATTAGACTTTCAGTGGTGTCTCCCAGAACAGACAACACACTGAGCAAGGATCATGGAGGTCGTCTTGCCTCATGTGCTTAAAGGCTGGCTTTGTAGTCACTCTTTTCTAGTCTGGTATTTGAGGACTTTCTGCAAATAAAAGCAGAAATGGCCCACAGAGTTCTTCAGGCAACTCTAATTTACATGTACAGATACCCACGCCTCTCCTGTGGTCAAAGAGAAGAGTAAACCAGCTTTTCTGTTTTGTCTGTAGCAATATCTCACTGCCCAGCATCACTCTGTTACCAGGTGTGGAATATGCTGTTCAGTACATTATTGACAATTTTAATTATGCTCTGAGGTATATAATCCAGTCTCCATGAAGGATGCACCTAAAGGCAAATTTCTTGACACAACTTGGCCCAAATCATAACAGACTTCCTAGGCAGTAATGCAATACAAGAAGTAAAGCATTTTCAAGCATTATTAAACAGCTCTTAGGCTACAGAATCTTTTACCCCCGAGTTCTTAACTTGATCCTTGATATGATGACCATTTCAACCTTTTTGGTTTATTGTCTATATCAAGACAGGGTTATATCTTACAATAACCCTTGGTTAATAACTAGATAATTCTCATGATTGAAATCTCACAGCTTAATATCCAGTAGGAACAAAGTGTGTTATCATTTAAAACAATTTCTTCCTACTTTGTGCAATACAGGACATGCAGTTCCAGACAGGTCTTAAAGGCCTGATCCTGATCTCAGGTTCGCAGTGAACCCGCTGAAGTTGAAGTTACAGCAATGCAAAAGTAACTTTAAGCACACTCGAGGAGGAAAACCAACACATTTATTGCATTATGAAGCCACGTACGGAAATATACTTTATAACAGTGAAGGACTTGCACCATCGTACAGCAGTAACTACGTTGTTTAATTTTGTGTCTAAGAACATACTCTAAGGTTGTTTTGATGACCGAGTTCCTAAGAATTAAAGTGTTAAAATGCAACACTTCATTTCTTATTCCCGATAGTTACCACACATATTAGGAATATGTGATTCTCCACTTACAATACATCACAGACCTGGATGGGTATGGAATCTACCACACAATAACTTACAGACTGTTACAGTTTGGTGCTTCAGTGATTTCCTGCTCATTGACCGCAACACTAAAAATATGAGTGGCTTACTGTTATGAAGGTTGACTGTAGGTTTTTTTTTTCTATTTTCAACTAGTAGTAGCGCCTTACGCACTAAAAAATTAAAAGGATAAAATAAAATAATAGAAGGCTGGTATTGAGTCCCACTTTCTAGCAGATGGCAGCAAAATATCTTAACCAAATATACAGTTTCAGTGGAAATATTATTAATCTTTACAAATTGTTACTTGATTTGTGTCAAAGATTGGATGAAGAGAGATGTGAAGACAGAAAATTTGAATAGCTGTGCTAGACTGGCAATGCCTATCAAGGAGGATTTAAGCAGGGAGCTAAGGTCCTCCTCTGTGTCATTTTGAAATTTTGTAGAAAATGATAGCTGAAAGCCCCAGGGTCTGTTCCCCACTGCATGTAGACCCTTAAAAATAGCGGGATCAGATGTCAAAGAAAACCAGGGATCTGGAAAAGCTACTTGTACCCCATAGGGCAGAGATGTGTTATCTCTGGAAATGCTTTCCTGTCTGGATAGAATTGGCTTGAGAATTAGAAAGAGAAGAGTATGGGAGACAGTTACTATTCCAAAGTTGTGCAGATACAATGACAAACTCTTCACATCCATATTTAATGACTACAGATTCATCTCTAATCCTGTAATCCTTCATGACCTGCTATCTACAGGACTTCCCTGCACAAATAAAAGCTTGCTAAGAAATATCACTGGGATATTATTGGAAACAACAAACCCACATGCAATAGGGTAAAAGAGCTTCTTCAAGTCAGCAGGTGACTGCATATGGTCATGTCTCTTCTTGCATCACTTAGTTTCTTAATTATATTACATGTGAAGGTCTCAGGAAATGTAATAGTTGTTTCATCTGTCCCAATATGTCATATGGGATAGCATAATGGAGTCTATTTTCACCACTCCTATGTCAATTTAATATCTCAGTTTCAAGTGGAACTTTGTGTACAGTTTGGCCTGCATATGTTCCGGGAACAGTCGTCCATAGTAGAAATTCAGTTGAATATGTAAAAGAACATGCCTGGGAAAAATTGTTACTTCTAGGTCTTCTTGCTGGCAGCGCTTTTCATTTCTTTCTGGAGTGCATCTGATCCGTGACACCTGCCTCCATTTTCCATGCTGTGCAAGCTAGACTACAATCCTACAAATCCTATATTGGTCATGTATACACAGTATTAAAAAACCAAACTATTAATGTCGTCTGATATGTAACACTTCTAAAGCATCCTACAACCCTGAATAGCAGAATAAGTATGGTTTAGTCATCAGACCGGTGACAGCAAGTAGTTCCCAGCATCATAAAAGTTCACGTAAAAATTTAATTGATTTAACACCAAATAAGACCTGAGAAGTACTAGAGGGGCCCAGAGGAGTACTGTGTGGTTACTTCTGACCTGCCCTCACCTATGAGGTGAGGAAAAGATAATTACCTTCCACCTCCTTTCTGCTATATATTTAGGTACTGCAGATAAGTACAGATTAGATTCATGGCTTTCCAACCATCACAGGTAAGACTGACCACCTCCAAACTCATTTTACACCTGCGTATGATGCTTGTCGCACGGTAACTTTTTAGTTTAAAGCTGTCTAATTCTGAATAAAAAGAATCCAATGTTTTCTCTAGGAAGATCACATAAGAATCACAAATTTTCTCCGGTGCTTGAAAGAAATCTGTTCCTATAGCCTAAATGTTCAGAAAAGTGTTGTTACTTTTAATGTTGCCAGATCTGAAGTGATGAGATACTATGGGAAAGGTTATTCTTGCAGTATTTACAGATACAAGCAGAAGCAGAAGTGACAGAAATTTCAAAGTAAGACTGCTTGAAATACTTCCAGCTCAATTTTGCAGAACTTCTCCTCACAGAGATTCAGATATTCATCCAAACTTTCCATGCTTACCTGAACTAGACATGTGGTGATGGTAATTTTGGAACAGCCTAAACTCTCTGGAGAAGTGGAAGAGTTAGTATCGCAAGACAAACTGATGTATTAGAAAAATATTTTTTAAACTCCTGAAAGCTTGCTGCAAATAGCCAAAGAAACAAACTTCCTGTAAGTCCTAAATTTCACACCTTTGCCAACGCCTATATAAACAAGCTGTCACAAGGCCAGCTCAAGTAGGACGTTACCGCACATTTGTGACCCTCACCACGTTCATGTACATACACATGCTCCATGGGTTGATCCACAGTGGAGGAAGCACCTCATGTTCATCGCCGAGTAAGACCATACGCAAGTTTTATCCCTACTCTACCTCTAAATCAGTTCTGCACTACTGAACACTTGGAGCAGTTGTAAGTCATGCCTCAGTTTGCCTCCTGGTCCTTAGTTCCTGCAGCAGCAGCATCTTCTTCACTAGAAAAAAATGCCTTCTTGAGCTCTGTTAAGCCTTTGGTGAAGCAGTGGCAGTTGTTTTAACCTCTTAGAGTAGTTAGAGTCCCTCAACTTAGTAGTTTAAGTCCACATTTGCTATATCTTAATCCTTTTGCAGTTCCATATACCCATCATCCTACAGAAGACATGTCTGTCAAACTGACATACTGAGATTATTGAATAGGCAAGGCTCTAAAGCTTCTCAGACTTTAAAAACAAATTAAAAAATAAAGTAAACTTCTAATAAAACTATTCCTTTGTGACACCACCTGCCTCAAGAGTGTCTACAACAAGAGGCTTGTCCCTTATTCGGACAGCAAGACCCCCTCTCTCCCACTCCCCAGGATAATGTTCGACCCCCCGTGCTGTGCACATGAAACAGTCCCTCCTACCCTCTCTCAATCTTCCTCCATACATATCTGCAGCAGTTTTCATGCTGTGATCATGCAGCTGCTCCCTTACTTCCTTACTTCTTCTCACTGCTCCCACTTCCCATCTGAGGGGGGAAAAAAAAAGCTCCAGACACTTTTAATCTGTTCCCACACTCCATCTCCACTTTCCTGTGCAGAGCTCCCGGTGCTGCTCTGGTAAGAGATGCTGCTGTGAAACGCAGCAGAGCCAGCACCTACAATTTTAGGAGAAAACTTTTAAGCTACAGCAGGAACTAGAAGGGGAAATTCTTTGCGGCTTGCAGCGAGCAAGCCCCTCTTCTGCATTTCGTGGGGCCCCCGGTTTGCTTTCTTCACCAGCCACCTCTGCCGTGGCCCAGAGCGGAGCAGAAGGCGGCGGGCGGGCCTGCCCCACCACGCTGCTCTTCAGCACCACACGGCAAAGTGGGGAGAAGACAAAGGCCTTTGTTTTATGTGATAGTATCTGATATCACATTGTGTAGCTAAGATGTCTGCTTTCAGCAAAGGGGAAATACCAAGGGTATTGTGGTGTCAAAAATATAATTTCTTTAATTATGCAAGAAGTTTGAACATAGGCTCTGTTAATTATATCCAATTTTTTTACTGCAAATGTACATTGTTTTGTGAGGGACCAATGAAAACTTTATTTCACTAAGGAGGTTCAAGATGCCTCCAGAAACCTTGTATGCATACTTTCTGCAGGTCAGGAGACCAGAACCCACAGGCACCACCAGTCCCACCACAGACGTGCCGCACTTGGTAGGAGCAGTCAGCGTCAGCAGCAATGACGGCAGGAGCGCGATGGTGCCAGATCCGTGTGTGAGCACCAATAGTCACGGTGAGAAGAGTGGCAGCCATTCATCTGCCCTCAACACTGTTAAAAGCAAAAATACTTAACAAGAATTACATCTGCTGTCGGCTGTGGGTTTGTTAGGTGGCGTGGTGACATGTAGAGCTGATGGACTCCTCAAATCCCTTGTTGGCTGAAATTGCTGCACTCAGTTCAAGTGAGGCCTTACAGTCCTATGCACCTGAGTTAAAATGTCCTTACAGTGCATCAACATTATTCCCTGAGTATCTGTACCCTTACGCATGACACAAGTCTGGTAAGAAATGTCTTCATTTAACTTTCATTGTTCTATTTTACACAATTTTTGCTCCACATCTTAATAGATTCCCTCTCTTCACTCACTCACACTCTAGGAAAGATTTTATAAAAAGCATCAAACTTTAGATGAAAATCAAAACTAGAAAAGAAATTTTCCAATTAAAATCTCTGTACAGCAATTCTGAACATCTCAGATCTGTACAATTACATACTGCTGAATCCAGAGCCAGTGCCAGACTGTCCAAAGGAAATTCAAGAATGGTTTGAAGAGACCAGTTTCCCTAAGCCTCTGATAAGACTGGGGGCAAGCCTTGCCTTTACCAGGGCCTAGGGATTAATGAACGAGAAGGAACCGAGATGTTTTTACTTGGGCTGTTTCCGCTTCCTTTGCCACTCCAAGAAGAGCGAATGGATTAGTGCAACCTCCTACTCCAAAAATCATCACAAGAATTTGATTACTCATTACTACTGGTTACTATACTTTGCTTTTTTTGCTAATAAAGTAACCAAGCATGCGATGTACTGCTGATAATAGAAACATTAATCTTTCTAGATCAACCTCAGAACTACTCAGCCCAAACTACAAAAGGCAGCACATGTCAGAGCAGCTCAACCAGTTGGAAAGTCTGATGTAACTTCTTCCTACTGGAAAAAGTTGATTCATTTGTAGCAAAACTATTCGCTAGAAATGCATTTTGTGTGAGAAAGCCCAGGGAGGCTTCTGTTGGTGTTTGCTGTGGATGCCCATGGTGTTACTATCAGGCTCTTCTGCAATGTGTGTGTGGGTTTGGCTCCTGCCAACGTCACCATGTGGGCTGAGGATCACCCAACCAGTGGGACACGCTGCCAGCGTTGGGTCCATTCCCCCACCATGGACTGCTCAGTTCCTCCAACTCCACTGTCCCAAGCAGACTTCTGGCTGGCCCAGCAGCAGGTGTCTCCTGAACCACAGCTGCAGCAGGAACACCAGAAATGCTGAGAGCACCCTGACACCCAGCAGGCTGGTGACGAACCCACCAGCCATGGAGGTGACTCTCTTGGAGACAGAACTCCAGAGCTTCAATTGCCTTTACAAAATATCTGTGTCATTTCCCTCCTCGCCCACAAAGGAAGAGAGTTTAGTAACATCCTGAGCAGCAGACAAACAAGTACAGGTGCTAAGCGCTGTGCCTTGCCTAGGAGGAGCTTTGGTGTCTGGTTCAGATAGGTGCTTCGGTATCTGATTCAGCTCCAAATACAGCGGTGGCTTTGCTCAGGGTGTGGCAGGAAAAGAAATAAGAAACAAAGAGCAAGCACATACTTAAAGCACGCCTCTTCAGCTCTAAGCCACATTCACTTCTGTTTTTTCTTCCTCCTTTTCTCCCTCTCCCCTCTTATCATGTTGCAGTTGTGCTGCAAACGGATGAATGTCTTGGAGAAGGAATCAGAAGTCACTTTACGTTCATTTGTTTGAGGACTGGGCCTGTTCAGTATATGAGGCACAGGCTTTAGAAGAAATATTCATGAAAAACCACAGCACAAACCCACAATACCCGGCTTAACTGCAAGTGAATGATTTAATACCCATCAATCTCAAATGTCAGGAAGTGTTATATTGTGTCTTAAACAACCTTAAACCACCAACCATAGCAATATCAAACTTGCATAGTTAATTTATTGAAGAAATGCTTCAGTAGGTATCTGTGCACTGTCTGAGTTAGTATTTTACTATGTAACTTGCACATACCCCCAGAAGCTTAGAAGCTAATTTGGAGAATACCAATATCTGTTAAATAACCCTCTGATATTTTTCCTACTTAATTCCCAGAAGAGTTCTTTCTCATGCTAAGTAAGGTGAATGAAAATACAGAGAAATTAAGAGAAAAAGGCCAAAATTTTTAAGCACGTATGAATTTTGGGTTCTTAGTTTCTGGCAAACAGGAATCACTTTTACACATGCCAGACCTCAACACTTGCAGGTGACTTCACCATGAGCCAGTACCGCACTGGAAACCACCATGACCTGCTGTGTCCACAGACTGAGGTCTAGCATGAGTTAGATTTGTCCCATGGTCAGTTTGCAACTTCTAAATATCTGTGCCCAGAAACTTAATGACTGCTTTTCTCATTCAGACAACCTTCTTAAAAAAAAAAAAAATTCAATAGCATTTCTTTTGCTCCTATTTCAGCCAGTCTGGAAGTTTGTACCCCAAGGTGCTTCAAGTTGTAATAAAGATGATGGGAGTCCAGAGATTCTGTGATAAGAGGTCTCACTCTTAAAATAAAAAGAGATGTGCATTGAGGAAGTGCAAATGAGGAGCAGCAGTGTTTGTTTTACAGTGAGTCTCCAAAACAACCTTTTTATAGTATTTCTCAAAGTAGGGAAGACTGACAGAGGCATGTCAAGTGCACGAAGGCACAATCTTAACATCCAGCACAGCCAAAGAACCACCACCTCTGTCCTTCAGATGTCGAAAAGAGAGGTGTCAGTGAAATTAAGATTCATTGAGACCACTGGTTGAAGCAGACCAAGCTTATGAGAAGGTTTCAGACGTGGGTGACAGCAATGCCTCCTGGCCTAGAGACCAAGCTCACAGATTCCCAAATGCACACCCAACAAGGAAGGGTGTCATTGTGAGCAGCAGGGCCTTCAGCCTACTCTGAGACTAAGAGGACATTGCATCAATTAGTCTGATGGTGACAAAAGCTGTTGGAAGCCACCACAGGATGGAAAAAGGGGCAGTTTTGTTCAGGTTGTGTAACCAGATAATCTGTTGTTGTGCTGTAAATGACACTTGAATTATCACGGAACATACACAGTCAAAAGCTGGACCAAAATTTTATCCCATCTGTTTTCTTCAGGACTATCAACAAATGAAACCAGGAAAACAATCAGAACATCTTCGTATAGATGGTATCCACCAGTACCAGCTTCTGTCTTTGTAGCACTGAGAAATAGGTTTGATGCATCCATGTGGAAGTCTTTCTTAGGAGAAAAGTGAAATGTAGAGACTTTAGCTAGAGCTCAAGTGATGCTTTGGTTTGTCTTTAAAAGAGATCAGCCTGAACAACACCTACATATACAGGATTAGGATACATTCTGTACAACTGCCATGTTTCAGGTTTCTAATTAAGAACACACCTAAGCGCTAACAGACTTCTCCAACATCAAGAGACAGTTTTTAGCAGCATGCAGGCTTTAACAACTCATTAAATGGTTAGCAGCTCGCACTGATTGAGCTGACACAGCACAGAGGCATCTAAGAAAAAGTCAAGAAAAATAAGCAAGTATCAGAATTACACATTGTGAGCCTCAAAGAGTTCAGAAGATGCTGCCTATAACCCACGAAGTCCCATATGTCTCAGTAGAAACAGGCCATAATACAGTTAAAAGTCTGTGGGACTGCTTAGCAGAGAACCAAGCTGAAGTCTCTGAGCAGCTTAGCAAAAGCCATCCTCAGTACAACACTAGAGATCACGATGGGTGCTCCATCCCACTTGCGTGGGATACTACTTTTTAGAGCCTGGCCTGAAGCTCCTCACTGCAAAGCAGCAAGAACTTCTGGGACCAGAAATAGACACGGAAATCCAAACCAGAGCTGTGTACAGCTGTTTCAGCTAAGCCAGCACCACACCAGAGGTTGTGGTGTTGTGCCACCCAAACATCAGGAGAAGAATCGAAATGTGTCTCTGTCACCATTTTAATTTCTGGTTCCTGTCTCGCTCCAGGTGGGGAGGAACATGCCCGAGACCGTGGTCTGATACAGACCCCTCTCCTTTGCCGCCCTGGCAATACCAGCCCCGGTGAGAAGGACTACCAAGGGGGCTACACACTCATGCTTGGTAGGAAGAAGGTGGGAGTATCTCTTCCAAGTTAGGGTACTTCTTGTATCAAAGCAAAAGGAAGTTTCTACAACAAATGTTGCCAAAAAGGCAAAGTTTTTTTGTAATTCAATAATAGTGTACAGCAGGAGCTTTAAAACACAGAGAGTGCTTCAGCTGTTCACTCTATTTGGAAAAGAAAACGACCAAATGTACATTACAGATGTAATTGGATTGAGAGGTAAAGTGAACAAGAGATGCTGTTTTTAAATGAATTTCCTTTGGACACAAAGAGGTAAGTTGCAGGGAATGGAGAAAATAAAGAAAAATAACTCTGAGAATTCAAACTACTTTTACCAAATCTCACAGCTCTGTGGAAAATGCATTTCAAATGACTCTAAGACATTGCAGCAGCAACATAAAAACCGCTACAAACACAGCCCAGGAAGAGAACATGTTCTTTTTATACAATTTCCCTGTCTGTGCTGATTTGTGTATGCAGGCGGGACAGCTTTTTTTCTCCAAAAAGTACAGAAAATTTGAAATGTAATCTTACAACACTACGCTAAAATCTGTCTCCAATTAGTATGCACAATTTCAAAATGAGCTTCAAGCCACATGTGATATCTTTCAACTCTGACCCATACTTCCAAAAGAAAAACAAGTTGCTTCTTACGATAAGGCTATCGGTTACAAACACGAGTACATGTCACAAAGTTTACAGCAAACTACACGTTACCAGGAAAACAAATCTTCACCGTAGAACAAATCTTGCTAATTCTGGCTCTCCTTTATGTGGCCCATAATCAAAGCCTTATATTGTGTTATTTGAACGTCTTCCTAAATCAGTATTTCCTTGTAAGGCTCCGAAGGCCAGAAAGCAGTGTTTGCCCGCTGACGGCAAGGCGAAGCGATCTTTTTGTGATAGAAAGCTTCGAGTGAGATGGGGACTCGGGACATACAACATTTTTCTGGCCAGCTCCGAAGCAGAGGAGGAATTAGGCTGGATTTAAACAGCTCATGCAGGAAACATGCTACCATGGCATCTCCATTGAACAGCTCCACGAGGAACAGCATTGAGAGTGGCCAAGGACAAAGCACGGATATTTTTTGTACAATGTCCCTTATGCCTCCCCGCGTCCTATTCCTATTAGCACCACGGATGAATAATAGAGTGGTACCAAACTTTTTGATACCGAGCAGGGCAAGAGATCCCTCTATCAATCTGTTCAGTCTCTACTGATACCGAGTATCAACTAGATACCTACCCTTACCACTCACTAACTCTTACAGTAGCCACTACTACCAGTCACCTCCCTCGTGGTCACTGGCAGGGAAGCCAGTTAATCAAACAGGCCTAAATTGCACGTGGAAAAGGCAAATGCTGGGAAAGTTGATCTAATCTCATTTCCCAGTCAGTGCCACCAGCCTTTTCTATCTTTTGGGGACAACTAGTTAGTACCGGCAGGGATAAGAGAAGTGATTAGTGGTTTGGGATACTAGAGAGGGTCAGATACAGTTGCATCTTGCATAGGATGCAACAGATTTGCCAGATTCTGAACACTAATTTTGCCTTTAAAACATCGTTTTACATCTGTGCCCTCTACGTTGTTGCTCATTGCTTTCACATTCACAAACGCCAACAGAAATAAAGTAATTGTGTAATTAACATAATCCGTATTTAACGCGTACAAAATAAGTGCAGTTATGAGTATTTTAAAAATCTTTAGCAACAGGTTTCCTAAACTGCATTAAGATGAATTTAAGGCTCCTTACCTACAGCCTCACAGACGTCGCTGTTTCATCTCAAACTGCCATCAACCAGCAACAGTTTTAACTATTTCAAAAAACGGAAAACATCTAGGTCACATGTCTATAAACAGCATTCGGGTTAATCTCCCACAGCTCATAAAGATAGAAAGAAAGCATGAAAAAAAAGTAAAATAAAACCACTTCCTGCAACAGCTGAAGCTAACCACCTCACCAGTGAGCCGCTTACACCCAGGTTCGGTGCAAAACTCTTCCGTATTGGATAAAAAGCAAAATTTTCAAGTATGAAAACAGCTCCTCTGTTAAAATTGCAACAAACAGGGAGGGTTAGTTTTTGCAGAAGGTAAACATGAGGTTTAAAAGGAAATGCTGAAAGGAATTACGATTTTAAGCCTCAAGACAACTTCCCTTTTCTTACCTTCAATGAAACCCTTTGAGTACTGAAATAAATAGCTTGCAACAAATCTGCTTTGCTATTTTGAAACAACTTTAGTGAACGTGACACTTACCACACTGTTATTTTAGATGTATAAAATAGCAAATTGTAGCCAATCAGAGAGTTTGCTACTAAAAAAAAAAAAGAAAAATTACTTGTAATATTGCCTGGTGAAGGTCGCCCAGATAAACACTTCTGTTTCTTTGATTTTCTGTTTTAACACTTCTCCATGAAGCAGCCCCTGGAGAAGCACGGGCACACACAGCTGCTGCCCCGCTTCACTTCCCGCAGCACCTCGCACCGTAATGGTCCCTCTCAGGCAGGGGCAACCCAGAGAACCAGCAGATTCAGACGTAGCTCCGCACCTTCTGGGCTCTAGAAAAGCCCCTTCCTTGCATATGCTTTCACCAGCGTCTTCCCCCATGGCCTTTTTTTGGGCAAGGAACGATAGTATCTTTCCGGTATTTCTCACTCGACTTACAAAACAAGGCTCGTCTGCACGGTGCAGCGGGGGTTCCCTTGCAGGGCAGCGTGGTTGTGCTGGGTGTACGAGGACCATCACGATGCTGGTCAGGCTGCAGAGCCCTCTGTTGATGCTTTGGCAGAATAGGGGGATCTTTTTTGATTGTCTCCCACAATAAAACAAAGAGCTGCCATACGACCTGAAAAAATCAAGGCCATCCTGAAGTTTAAGGATTTGTCCAAACCGTGAAGTAAAATGAACCTTATTGACAGGGGGTGCCAGTGGAGTTCCTCAAGAAGATGTGCTCTGTCTGTCCAGGTGCCCAAATTCACTGGGTGCCCTAAAGGAGGATCCTGCAGAACACCCCATGGAGAGAGGGCAGAGATAGTAAACAAGGCCTGGGGCTGAGGCTGGAGCGGAGCTTACGAAGACCTAGAAAGGGATCGTGACAAATTTTACAAGGCTGCAAAGAAAAGACTGATCTGCAGGCTGATCATTTCCTATTGCAACAGAAAAAGATGCAAGACAGTTCCTGTAGAGAACAGCTTTAGTACATCACGCACTTGCTGAAGCACGTGGGAAGCAAGACCTTCAGGGACTCAAGAAGAATACCAGAAAGAAAAAGGGGGAACATAGCACTGCTGAAGGAATGGCAGAGCTATTAGGCTACAGAGTGACCCTTACATTATTATTATTGATTTTGTACTAACTTCTACAACCTCCATTTCATGGCCAAAGATCCAATTATGCTAAAGGCCGTACAAAGCCAGAACCAAGACCGTCCTTGTTCCCAAACGCTTACTACGCATGCCAAGAGGTAACACACATGTACAGACAGGAGAGGGAGTTGATCAGCATGACAGCTGGTCTTCACCATTCTAAACTAAAATATCATTTTTTTGTAGGCGCTGCATTTTAGGGCTGTATTTTAAAAATGGACTTTTGGAACAAAAAAAGTGGATGTTGCATATAAAAGGTGATGAGTTGTTTCTCCCAGGTGTGAGGAGGTGAGAAAGTAGTGCCGTGCTTTTCGGTAAACTAACAACTGCTAGTGCTTAAAGAACCTGCAGCAGCACTAATTAATTGCTAGCTCTTTTAAAACCAGTATATGTTTCAACTAATTTTGTCATATGGAATGAATTTTAATTGAAAAATCTATTGTAGCCCTGTAGATTTTCCTCAAACAAAACCATCAAAAGCGTTTTTACAACTACAAAATATTTGTGAACAGTGTGGACAACAGAACTTCATCACTAAAATGTGAAGAAACCATCAGCAAACCTGCAAAATGCTGCGGCAGAACTTGCCTACGTTACCTTGTCCAAAACCTAGATTACTGGGGACGTGACATTTTTCATGAAAATGTCTTTCACTGTACACCTAACATTTCAAGTCAAGTTGCATACTCCGCCTGATTTCCTTCGCATCCATTTGACAGTATGTCAGTAGTGACAAAATTCTATAAAAGAATGGCAGCTTTGCATACTGCTGAAACTTATGCAGCACAAGCTTCCTGTGCGATCTCTGGAAGGCTGAAAATACTTTAGATGTGCAAAAAAAAAAACAGTTTAGCAAAATCTAAGAGCTGGTTTAATCTAAGTAAAACTAAACAGGAAACAGAAACTGCATAGACGTTACCTGGAGCAGATTGCTGCTCAATAGGTTGGTCTTTGCGTGTTTGCTGTGCAAGTTAAAGATGGAGCATAATTTCTGAAGCTCAGATTTCTTGTCCCTATTTCAGTGACTCATGGCGTCATTGCTTATGAGACATGTCATCAAGTTGGTGAACATCCAGATTTCCACTTCTCATCACTGAGAGCACAGAGCATTAAGGGTAAAACAGCAGTTTTAAAAAACGCTATTGACTGAGGATGCTGGATGCCCAGCAGCTGTTACCACCTCAGTTCTAATAAATTCAAGAAGTATCATAAGTTTCATCAGGTGCTTGAACAGCGATTCCAAGACATGTTCTGGACCAGCAGTCTCCTGAGGGGGAAAGAAAACTTGACTTTTTTTCTTTTTCCTTCGTTCAGCCTTTACTCTCTGTTGGAATGACTGACGGGCAGCCCATAGTCTGGCTTGTGTAGCAGGCACCCAGTGGCAAATCTAATTCAGTGGGTAAATCAAGCCATAATAGACAATACAAACCTGGATAGCATGCAGGCACAAGCCTGGAAGAACAACTGTGCATGCAATGGCTAGCTCTGGAAGAAAATAATTTTTTATTAATGAAAACGGATAAAGTTCCAAAACTTTGCAATTCACCGGGAAAACCCCTAGGAAACTAGTAGACTATGTGATAATGAAGAAATAATGTATTATTTCCCACATTCTTCACCAGAGAAATGATATTTTTCATATTTGTAGTAGGTTTTAAAATCTTTAAATTAAAGAGAAGAACAAAGAATTAGGCCTGTATGGACAGTAATTCATATTCTTGCTCACAGCAATTGTTTGCTCAGAGAGCTGATGTCCATTCAGTGGCCATTATTTTTTTGCTATAAGGGCTTTGAATGTTTAATCCCAGTAAAAACATTTCTAGGAGCACATCCTTACGTATTGAGAAGGCCATGAACATGGCCACGTAAGAGCTCCAATAGTTTATAGTCCAAGTTAACAGCAGTCTCTAATATTACCTGCTTGGGCAATAAATGCCTATTATGTATGAGCTTGTATGTAAATGTCAACGTAAATATGCAGTAATGGTTAAATTCACACAACCCTCTCAACCATAGCATGCATTATAAACATTCAGGTATCTTCTTCCAAAACCTTTTACTCTGAGCTGATTTTCCCCCTAAACATTCCATTTGACTTACCGCAGTCTTAAAAGTGCAAAAGATATTTTAAAAAAAAAAAAAATTATCACAGGTGGTAGAAAATAGATCTTTAGAGATTCTCCAGCAGTTTAATGTTGGCTATATGGAAGGAACATATGCACTGTGACTTGAGGTCTAAAACCCACAACATTCAAATTTTAGAAGACAAATGATCTTGCATTAAAACATCTCTTAGCAGCTGAGCTGCTAAAGTTTTGATAACGGATACACTTTACAAAGCTGCAGAGAAGTTTAGGACAGAATTCTCTGGACATTTACTTCCCAATAAAGATCATTTTGCCTTATAATGAGGCTTGGATTTAGAAATATGCATAGCTAAGGAAATAACATATTTATTTATTTTTACACTCATCATTTTCCCAGCCTACCTAATGTAATTTTTCACTGTTTAAAAAAAAAAAAAGAAGACACTGAAGTTAATGAAAACTCCTAGGGAAGAAAGTTCTACAGAAATCCAAACTGGTCCTTTTCTCTCTCTTTCCCAGGTGTTTTAGGGATCTTGACACTTACTTTAAAGACCAGCCTTGCCTAGGGCTATTTTTAATAACTTAGAAAAGCCACTCCAACCCATTGTATAGCTATACCGTACGAAAAAAGAGACAAAAACCCAGCATATGTTGATGCATTATGTAAAGACTTCTCTTGACAGGATTTAGTTACATGCAAGCTTTAAATGCAGTGTAAATGCATTTTCTGGAGTGTTAGGCCTCCGAGTGCTAAAAGTGTTACAATACCAAACTGCCAAAAAGGTGGTTTTACATCACACAATAACGGACCTTAAAAAGACAAATGAGTCATGCACCTTGGGTGACAATATCTTAATCTATGCACCCGTGATCAAGTCAGAGTTACAAAGTGGTGCTAGCAAAATCCTCTTCAAAGCCCTTCTCTTCTCCTTGGTGTTCACCACTGGCTTCACGTGTGACCCAAACTCTCCACACCAATATCTTGTTGACTGGAGTTGTTCCAAAAACTGACAATGTTTTCACAGTAAAGGAAGTATGAAGTGGCTGTCGTTGATAGAAAACTGATACTCCAGCCAGTGTTTTTTCTACCTCTATTAAAAAAGCTTCAGCTACACGGTGAATAACGATGGGGAAAGTATCAAGTCTTGTAAAATCCCATGCTGAGGGTGAATGCAGAAGAAAGCTGAGATGTTCTGGGATATTCTCTTCTTTTGCTTCAGCCTTTGAGGAAGAGGAGGCTCATTTCTACAGTATCAAATTCCACATTCACAAAAAGATAAATGTAAGCATACAGCAATGCAAGGCATTCACAAAAATAATGCGGCCCCCATCAGATCTAGTGGAAATAAGAATCATTGAAGTCATTGTTTGTCTCTTCCTAACACAGCTTTTATCCATGTGGTAGGCTCTGCTCTTGCTCTGCTACCTCCCATGCTGCC
The DNA here is from genome assembly GCA_013401315.1 of Balaeniceps rex. Classification (NCBI taxonomy): domain Eukaryota; kingdom Metazoa; phylum Chordata; class Aves; order Pelecaniformes; family Balaenicipitidae; genus Balaeniceps; species Balaeniceps rex. The sequence goes on along the minus strand of VYZW01058443.1, from coordinate 115,590 downwards.
GTCGCAGAGTGAGTCAGAACTGCCCGGGCAGTTGTGCCAGAAGAAAGAAGTCAATAAAAACAAGATAAAGTCAGATGCTGGAAGTAAAACTCCTCTGCAGACAGATGATTGTCCTCTCTTGTGTCCAGAAGCTTTCAGGGGAGACTATGCTGCCTGAAATGGACTGGGAAACAAAACAATGAATCAGTTTATCAAAGACTTGAAGCAGTTAGTTGAATTAAATAATTCAGTATGTCAGTTCCAATCGCTTCCTGTGATTTTATTTGCCCATGTAATACAAGGATACTTCTAGCTTTTGTGCATAGCTGTACTCCGTTGCCCTTTTCCCCAGCTCCCTCCTTCCGACAGGCAATTGCTATTGTACATTCTCATATGATCCGGGAGATGTCAGGAAATCTTACTGGCTAGTGGTGAATGGGGATAGCCAGATTTGGGGGAGGGAAAAAAGAAAAGGAAAAAAAGAAATGCACCACCAGTGCAACTAATAACACCAGGCTGAGCATCAGACACGTTGGCTGTTTGGACTTCGTGGAAGACTTCTTCACGGCAACCACCTACAGAAAATAAGGAGGTCTGTACTCAGACGACTCCAACATGTCCACACGAATACATTTAATTTCAGCTTGCTTCAAGCAGGCAAAAATAGAAAACTGGTAGCCCTCATTCTATAGCTTTTGAGATTGTTCCAGTTTTTCAGTTCCTTCTAATCTCTGTAGTCTGTGGTCTCTGAAGTCATGTACTTCCTTTTCCCTTGTTTCTCAAGACCACTCTGTCCTCCCCTTTCCTCTGGTTCACGCTTGTAAACTTGCTTTTATGACCCCCTTTTTATTCTACATCTGCCAAACTTAACAGGGACTCNTGGGGGGGGGGGCGTTTAGCAAAAATATTACGATGCTTATTTTCTTATCAGCCAGAATTATACTTCTGAGCTGTGAAAAGCATTCATCCAGATTCATTATTTCTTTTCATCCAGAGAAACTCTGCAATAGGACAAAGTGTACCATTAGCAGTTCAAAAGGCAAGTGGTATTTAGGGTTAGGGAGTTTTATACATATGCAGGTCTTCTCCATGGCCATTACTGAAAACTACAAATACCTGGTTTCTTTGTAGGCTTAATTCCTCAGAGCATGACCTGGAATTCCGATTTTCTTGTCAGTATTCCAGTTATTTTAAGTTTTTAGGAGTATTCTGGATTTAGGAAAGAGGGAGAGGGGGAGTTTAAGACGTTAGGTGTGGCACTGCAGGTAGCAGCCCCCACTCCTTGGTCATGCACATGGACAGGAGCGTCAGCAGAACTACATCTCTGCTGCAGCCTCTGTGTGTTTATAAAGACTCAATTAATTATAGCCCCTTTATTCCACCCCCCCACCTGTGTTATCAGTTCACCTGTATTTCAAGCTTCAGTTATCGTGTCCCTTCTAGTTCTTCTGAGCAAAAGAAGCATTGAACCTTAGGCCTGTTGGGAAAAGTATTCTCCACAGGACTTTTTAATCCTGGTTTATTCTTCCCTTGGAACACGGTCTGCAAAACCAACTTGCACTCATTACTCATTTCTTCGCAGAGCCAAGAGGTTTTTTTGATAACCTTTAACGATGACAGTGCGATGGAGGCACCAGCCCTTCTCCCCTCATGCACAAGCTTGCAAATCTAAAATAGGACCTTAATGAAAAAAAATTTAAACATTCTAACTCTGCATTATGATACACTGAATGCAAAGCAGCTGTTCCTAGCAGATTTGGCATATAACAGGGGTAATGTAATTTTACAAAAATCATTATGTTCATTATATTAAATTAATAGATTAAAATTAGTCAGTGATGATTTTTAAGACCATCTTACCCATAGATCCCTTTATTCTTATATTCTAAGGGTGGGTTTTTTTTCTCCTCAATATTCTGTGCAGAGGATATAAATGCTCCCAGATCACTAGGAGCATAAGCCCCTAAATTCATGGCTCTTGAGCCTCTTCCAATATGAGCATCTGAAGGAAAGGTACTTAAGGGAAATAGAAAATGACATCATTTTTTTCCTGATCTTTTGAAGAGTGAATTATTTTTTCCCATCCTACAGGAACAGATTCTGGACTAATTTTTCCTACTAAAGGCTTTAAAGTCTAAAATTCATCAAACATCTTGTCCTCAGAGACAATGTCATCCAAGTTCAAAGGATCTATAGCCCTGAAAAACTGATGTCTTATTTCAGAGCTAACGCCTTTGTTTTCACCGAATGTTTGATTTCATCAAATTAAACCACTTCTTACACTTTCTATAAATGTGAAAAAAACCAGAAGACAGAACCAAACATCTCAATTCTCTGAAGAAGAGTACCCATATAGATACATACAGATGTACATATCTATCACATACTTTCAATTGGTATGTATTT
>VYZW01058443.1:83074-109505 GCA_013401315.1 Balaeniceps rex | reverse complement strand
GCCTGTTTCTGTTGAGATCCCTTAATGACATTTTAGTAGCTCTCAGTTCTTAATATCTTGTGCTTAAGTATCAGTGCGAACTTTGCAGACGCCCTGCAGACAGCCTCGCAACAACCACCTCACATAATGCTCTCTCCCAGGCGGTAAACCAAGGCACTAGGAAAATTTGCCAAGTAGCAAAGTTGCGAGTTGGACCCATGAGGCTCAATTCATACTCTATTACCACAAACATATGGTGAGACTAAGACAGTCTAAGACTAAGACTAAAGACAGTCTCTCCAGCAGCAGGGAACTTGCTCTGTGTTGCAATAGGTGAGACTGTGAGCTGTGCTGCAATCTACAACTACCTGAAAGGAGGTTGTAGCGAGGTGGGTGTCGGTCTCTTCTCCCAAGTAGCAAGTGATAGGACGAGAAGAAATGGCCTCAAGTTGCACCAGGGGAGGTTTAGATTGGATATTAGGAAAAACTTCTTCACAGAGAGGGTTGTCAAGCACTGGAACAGGCTGCCCAGGGAAGTGGTGGAGTCCCCATCCCTGGAGGTATTTAAAAGCCGGGCAGACGAGGTGCTTAGGGACATGGTTTAGTGGTGGACAGGTACGGTTGGACTCGATGATCTTAAAGGTCTTTTCCAACCAAACGATTCTATGATTCCATATGGGTATCTACACAATCTATACTCCACCGGGCGGGTGGCATCCCAGAAGGCACAATTCCTTTCAAGCTGCAGTGGTTTCTCTAGTGCTCAGATGCTTTCTTTCATTCAGAATGTGCTTTGCTATAAAAAAAGAATTGGAAAAGTTTTTATATATATCTTCATATTTATACCTTGCACTGCGATGATAAAAGGGCCATTTGCTTTTATTCCAAATAGAAGGGTTTTCAGTGCTGCTTGCCCCCACACTTATTTCAGAAGCCTCTATAAATCTCGCCCCACATGGGAGTCATTTTGAACATATTAAATAATGATTTTTCTATGTGTCTCCCACTTTGATGTAGCCTCCTAGGAGAAAAAACTATCCTGGATATACGACTTGGTCATGTTTTAACAATTTGATGATCTCTTCAAAATCAAATGTAAGTTTAAAAAAAAAAGAACTTTTGCACTTAGCTCAGTTGATAAGAGGCCCTGTTCCCCACAAATTATAATGTAGCAACTTTTTGAACATATACTTTAAAATCACAATTCGTTTCTTATTTTTAAAGCTATTTTTTATCAAAAGGGAACTTTGAAATTCATACCTTGGAGTATTAACATGTACTCAGGACTAGATGTAAGTGTCAGAGAGAAAAAAGATCTAATGAACTCTTTATTGGTGAAATACTGTATTGCAGCTGCCTAGAATTTTAAATGGTTTGTAGCTAGCTCCAAAGCAAAATAACTACAGANAAAAAAAATGAAAAGAAGTGCAACCGCAGAAGTATTTTTCTGTCTAGAAAATTACACGACCATAAGTTTTCCTTTTCCCTGATGTCTTCTCTGCCATAATAATGGCTTCAGGATTTAAATCCTTTGCTGCTATTGTGACTTCAAAGCCTTAAAACTGCAAATGAATGAAGTAGTTCATCTGTCATTATTCAAATATGAAGCAATTATGATGAAATAAAGATAGAATTCCATTGAGAAATACCCCAATCAATTCTCACTTATATTTAACTGGAAATATAAAACGATACTTAGAAGAGTAAGCTTAGGTAATAAAAACTTGGAATATAAAAAGTATGAATTACTGATCTATAACTTATTCTTTTCTGAATAAGCTTTCTAAATATATTTCACAAATATTGACAAAAGTTTAAGCTTACAATGCAAAACTGTCTCTCAGCTGGTTGCAAAGAGTGACTAGCTTTTCAGAAACACATTTTCATCTGTTTGGGTGCCCAGAGGTTCAGATAGGAACCTGCTGAGATTTTTAAGGGTCTCTGAGCAGGTCAGCTCCCTCTGAAACATGTTAGATCATGACATGTTAATTGCATCTAGAACTAGTGGGGTTTATAAGTGAATATATGAAATAACACGCCGACCTTGTCCATGTCTTCATTATATTGCTGTCACTGCTTTGATGTTTACACATCCTGTAAAGCCCCTCTGCGGATTTAGCCCTAGATGCTTATTTTCACCTTTCTGAACACAACCAAGACCCATCCCTACCCCTGGGGCTAGAATTTCATGGGGAATACCCACCTGTACCCAGTTGTATTTGGGAACACGACCATAACATAATGTAACATAGGTTAAAAAGTTAATTATTTTGTTTTATTATCTTCCATCCCTTCTTTCACCTTTCATCTTTCTTGCTTAATCTACCCATGTAAAACGCTCTGCTGATAAAAATAAAAGCAAGGTGGATTCTGCAGTACTCAGACCAAGGGCTCCCAATGTTTTGCAGCTTAAGCTCTTCAAATGGGTCATGTCCTTCTCATTCTCAATCATGCAACAAGTTCAGATGAGAAAATAACTACATGTCACACCTTTTTCTTCACTCATAGTGTACTGTTTTTTTGGAAAACAAAAACATCCTTTTCTGTTTATGCAAGAGGACTTTGCCTTCTCTTTAGCCTTCCCATGGCAAAACAGGGTACAAAATGCACAAATGGATCCTATAGTATTTTCCCCTCATGTTTTCAACAGTTGCAGTGAGTTTAAGAGATCTGTACAGTATTAAATTTTGTCATGTCGAGAAAGATCACATACAACCAGGGATCTACGTCTTCAGGTTATCTTCCTTCATTTTATAGACATTTTATCACTCTACCTAGGTATCAATTTTCTGTCATTTACAGACACTCATGTCTTGCAGTTTAATTTGAAAAATGTAATTTCTTCAGACAATCCAAGAACTAAACTTTATCACAATTAGAAAGCAGTAGTACTTAATACTGAATTTTAAATCAGAGATGTAACTAGCAAGAAGCATTTCTGGTATATACACAATTAATTATTTCACACATAATTATTCCTGATATTACTCTAACTGTGATAACTTAGAGTATTTGAAAAAGCAGACTGTAATTTTTTTTTTTTTTTTTTTGCACTGAAGCTCTTTCACTTGATATTCTCTTGCTAAATAATATGTAAAATACTGACACCTAATGTTAACTTTCAGTATTATTCATTTTGCAAAACTTTTACTACAAGTAGGGAAAGACGATGTGAAACTGGTGCTTATGCTGCAATTTTCTTTCAGTAAAATGCAATATAGCCTTCCCTCACTTTTTGGAAATAATTTTCTGAATTTATATATATGCCTATAAAAGCAAGGAGCTTTCAAGTTTATCTTCACAGCTCACAGAGAGAGCAATTTAGAAAAGTTGAAATAAGTGAGTTTTGATGCACTGAATTTAATCAAATCCATCAAATGGAACACAAATGCTTATTTATAAAGTCAATATTTGTACCTGTAGCCCGAAGTATTACCGAAAAACAAAATACTATTGAACATTTGTTAATAATCTGTTATCTTTCGAAACCTGGACTGTATAGATTCAGCAAGTACTTTACCTACCCTACTTTCCTCAGAGACACAAGGAGTTGTTTTCACAGTTCATGAATTTAATGCAGATGCCAAACTGTGACCTCAAAATTCACCATTTATCTCCCTGTAGCTTCCAAGATAGTCCAAACCTGATGTCTAGGTGCTATTTAGAAAAAGATTTTGAGGTTCTTACTCTTCCCGGGTTTGTCGCACAACCAAGGTCCAGCTGATATCAACATAAGGTATGTGACCTAGTGTCATATCTGGATTTATGTTAAGCTTGCCTAACTTTATAGGGAGGACATAAGAGCTGTACAGCTTCAAAGGCACTGTCAGTGAATTAAACCCTTTTTCAACACTGTGAACCCTCACAGTTTTATATTCAGTGTTTTTTTTCACCAACAGCCACTTTATGGAAAATGGTCCTTTTCTAAGATCGTGTCACTTGACAGATGAAAGTAGCTGTGCTGCAGATGCAAGTATAAAAATAAACCCACAGCCACTGAAATACAGATACCTGGTCTGCAAGACAATGATACAGTCTCAGCTGAATTAAAGAGCAATGACGTCAATGTAATCAAAACCTCTTGAGCGAGCCAGAGCTTTCCAACTGATTAAGACTCTTGTGTTGTTCTTCATAACAATATTCTAGTTTAAGAAGCTGTTCTTACTCTTCACAGGTGCTAAAAATACCAACAAATGCTTTATTTGCAGTTCTTTCAGCTTCCCCCTACACATTACAACCAATGAAATAGGTATTACTGCAACAAGGATTTTAAAACTACCCATTTTGGGGGGAATTTTAGAGCACAGGTAGACACTGCGAAGTCCCTTGGGTTTTCCTGTGCAGCAGGAGAAAGAGAACACTTCAAAGAATGTGAAAATTTCAACCAGCAAAACTGCCCTTGAGCCAAAATGGAGTAGTCCTCACTACTTCTCCCAAATCCGCTCTCACCCCTGAAGTGGAATAAAAAGGACAACCAAAAGTAATTTTCTGAGTGTTTAGTACCAAAAATCAGACACATTGAGTATCATCAGAGAGAAAGTTTTAGTTGGTTCTTAAAAAAGGGTATGCACTGAATAGCTACAGACTTAGGAGCTTTGTTGCCATTTACGCCAAGGTGTTATTTACGTCTTAAAACAACTCTGGGTAAAGTGTTGGTTAAATGTAAGCAGTTTTTCCTCATTGTTTTTAGCTGTCTAGTTCAAATCTCTGTAAAAATTTGGGCCACGCTGTAAGTTAACAATGAAATATTGTGCTGCTGCTTAAACAGTTCAGAGGTCATTTTGCCTAATCCAAAATAAGCCTTGTTAAAACTGCAGTAAGTGCTCATACAGCCCTTCACTCTGGCTTACACAAATTTAAAATTGTTCTCAGCTTTCTCAAGCATATCCATCTCCAAGATGACTACCTAGAAAGATAAAGAATAAACGTTTTGTTTTAGCCAACTGTATCACACCAAAGAAGGTATCTGCATTGTAGAACCATTCTTCAATTAAATCATTAATTAAACTAGATTTTCAAAATGTTGGGCCCTTTGAAAAATCCAGTATGCAGCAGTTAACAGTTTTAAAACAACAATTGTTCAACTTTTACTTTTCAAGTATACCATGTACTTTAAATAGAATTGATAAATTAAAAATGTAAATTGGACTGTATCTTTTAACTGTTGGCGATTTGTCTATTTTCCACTTTTTAGTATGCATTATTTTTATAATAAAGGGATTTTTTTTTTCATTCCTGTTCTAGTTGATAGCAATTCTTCCATGCTTCTCAAAGCTAATGTAATAAAACTACATGAAATGTTTAAGAAAAGCCCCATTAAAATATACAAAGCATACTAATTCACGAAGTCAAAGTCAAAGCAGAGTGGAAATATGAGCTTTAATAAAACTATGTCTGTTGTAAATAACTACTCAAGCACAGTCATTTTTTTGCAAATTGCATGGGATATAGTTCAGTCTACTCGAAGCAAAGAATCGCTCAGCGGGATAAATGCATCTTAGTCAGAAATAGATTAAAAGATACAGCTGAGCCATCAATAAGAACCAGATAGCGCAGTATTGTTTGCTGTTTGTTTTGAAGATGTAATTGCAGATCCCAGGATTTCAAGAAATCTGTGCACGTCATGGAAAGAATTGTAGAGAGCAACGGGGGCAACGCGAAGAGCATTTGGTTCTCGCATGTCACACTGCAAAACAGAAAGGGAATGCTTAGTAAATTCAGATCACTATGTATTTATCTGTCAGACTACGTTTTTAAATATCATCCTTGTCTTCAAGAAAGAATGACTGGACTGACAAGGAGACACACGTAAAAACTTTGGGACCCCCAAGAAACTACCGTGAGGAGTATTATTGTGAAGAACATAGCAAGGAGAGTGGTGTGTTGCCTAAAAAACGATGCAAGGGTTGGGGTGGGCAGGACTCTAGCAGTGCCATTGAGGGGCTCCAAACCAGTTGTGTAGCGCCGTAATTCACCTTAGCGCCTATAGCAACCCATAGTTGAAGAGGCACACAGGTGACAAAAAAGCCACCACAAAACAGAAACATGCCAGTATGACAGCGTGCCTTGTACTACAGGTACAAGTAATGTCGCAGGGCTTGCAGTATTTTTCTTTCCCCCGCTCTGTGAATTTGAACATTTTGCTGAATAGAATAATCTCTCATATTTGAGGCATATTACTGCATCGCAAAGACAAGCCAACAGTGTAAGGCCCCGTGCCCTCTTAAAAGCAGCAGTTCCTGGAATTCCCTGGCAGCACCAAACCAGCAGCATATTTAGCCCAGAAGAGTTGCCCTCTGGGGACCCAAGTCACCAGCAGAAATAAAACTCATACATCATTTATACGGCATTACGCTATCAGCCTCACCTCCCAGCACTTCTAAATCACCAAATGTATAGCCTTAAATTTAGCTTTTATTCTTTTTGAGCAGTGCTCACCGGTAACCGTGCCATTACATGGCACTGCGGTTCAGTGGCCTCTTCTTCTGAGGGCTAAAACACGTCTCTAAGGGAATGATACCTTTTTAATTTCTCCACCTCAATGCCTTGCAAAGAGCAAGGGTTTGGCCACTTGCAGATCCGGAAAGGGACTGGTGGGGGTTCAGAGCTCCTTGTCATCGTCGGGCTGTAGGTATGCGAGTTGTGGCATTGAGGATGGTGAACACCCCTTGAGCTCTGCTGGCTGCCAGCACCCCAGGGTGGCACAGATCTCCTCCTTGTGGTCTCTGGCCTCATGCCTGGACCCACGGCAGAGGACCTGGACAAGCACACTGAACAGGAGAGGCCTGTGCAGGCAGTACATTGCACTGGACAGCTCTGACATACTCATATTTGTGGTTTTCCAGTGACTCGGGTTTTTTTTCTTTTTTTTTTTTCCCTCCTATTTTTTCCTGTTCAGACCATCAGCTTCGTCGGATCCGTAATGCTCACCCCAGCATAATGCACCCATAAAGCATCTCTAACCTCAGTAGTGACTCCTGGGTGCTACTTGCAGAACTACTGGAAGTAAATCAATAGAGAAAGGGCAATATACACACTAACAAATAATTTATAAAATAAATCTACTTATTTGGTTATTTGCACTACTAAAGATTGAAGATGCTATGTACGCAATTTTCATCATTCCTGATCGGTTTTGGCCTTACACAAGACTATATTTCAACAAAAGCCAAATTATTACTTTGGTGTGGTATAGGCTCACAAAACAGTGCGTAAGAAGATGAATTTTGATTTACTCACAGCTACTCCTCTCTTCTCCAGCTCTTTAAACACAGATTTGATTGGAAGGGAAAAAGATAGTGTGAGTTGGCATCCTCTTTCCTCAGTCTGAGATGGTGTGATTATTTTTACAAAGGGCTTCTCTGGATTTGTTTTATCCTCACTGTAGTAATGCTTTATCAGGTATTCCAAGTAACCGGTGAGTAGAACAGATTTCTTTCTCAATGCTTTCATTGTAGTTTGACCAAAAACCTATAATGATTTTAAATCATTAGAATGATAATGCACTGCTATAGAAAATAAAAAGGAAGTAAAGAAGACTAAGGCTATTTCTGAGCTTTTTAATAACGTAAATAATTTTGGTAGTACAGGGACCAAACTCTGGCATTCTTACTTTGCTAGGTAGCAGATTTCTCTATGCACATTATCTTTGGAATCAAGTGGTAAGATCAAATAGACGTTATAGATAATGTCTTTAGATAATGAAAGGCTTTTCTGTCTACTGTTAAAGTTTTACACGCATCCATATCTGCATAAATGAATTTGCACACAAAACCACTTTGCTAAGAGAACATTTTTTTTCATATCTGAAGAGGATCCATAAATTCTCTGTACATTCAACAGGGCTGCACGAAACTCAAAATCCCATACAAGTTTTTCCTTGTATGTACCTCCAGTAACAAAAGCCAAGGGTCAAGACTGAAACATCACAACTGATCTACAAACTCTTGTCTTTGAAAACACAAAATTTGTACTAACGTATTGACTTTAATGTTTTAAGTCCTGTACAGGCTCTGTCTCTGCTAGTCCACAAGACGAAATATTTTCTTGATTCTCGTTTAATAGCTCTGTGCTCTTACACAGCTACAAGGACTGGTGAGCTGCAGAAACTCAAAACATCATGAGACGTGCAAAAGTGATTGCTTAAAAATGGCTGTGCTACTTTGCCACACAGACAAGAACAAACAATGAGGCAGAAGAGTTTGGGAGGAAAAGGTGCGACAGTTTCTGCTTGTGCTCTGGAAAGGCTCAGTTACAGGGAACGATAGAAAATGTGAGCCCAGAAACAACTCAACCCTGCCTTTCCCCAAACCCCCTTTTCTTCTTCCCATGCAAGCAGCTTCAGGGAAAGATGACAAGATATAGACTTGCAATTACCCAATAGTCACCTCAAATCAGGTTCTGGCACATAAATGCCGTATAGCTGCTCACGGACAATTGTGCCTCCACTGACTGCAGCTGCAAAATCAGAGGCAAGGCAGAGGTCCTGTATGAAAATCCATGATCTTCACACTCAAGAAATCACTGCTCCACACTGAAGGAGTAACACTTTTAAGATTACTTATATCATAACAGTGTATAAAAAGGTGACTGAGAAATCCTATTCAAAATACAAGGGCTGGTTTCCAGCAGCATCTGGAAATCACTCTTTTGTAGAATATCCCAAGTGTTACTCCATGATGCTATCACAACCACTAGATGCTGCACAAACCCAAAAACCCCTACGTGTGTTTTCCGTGAAACAAAATATGGCTGCTGTAAGACAGACTTTGCATGGAGACGGTGCAGTCATGGAAATGAACGTGACAGGGACCAGAGCCCTCAGCAGCCAGTGCTTGCACAGGTCAACAAAAACCTAAAGGTGCTTCCCTCGCCACACAGGCGAGCAGAGCGTGCACACGACTGTTGAGCACATTACTGGAGGTAAAATGGAGACCTGCCTCCTACTCCTCTGAGCTCTGCGACGGTATGAGGGATGACTCTCCTTAGGCTGCATGCAAAAATCTGTTTGCTCAGGCTTTGTGCAAGGAATATTTGGCCTCCTGGGTGAAATTTTTTTAAAAAGATCTTTTAAATGTGGCCGTAGAGCACTCCCCTTTTTTCCATAAAAGGGAGCAGCTACTGCCATAACAGTCACTTTAAGCATTATTGAGGAATAACATCCATTAACGCTTGCAGTTTTCATTGTTTCCATTGGAAACACTGCCTTCTGCTTAATGTGTCCCAGTGAAGGTGGCATGCAATTTCACCAGCCATCTCTTGCCAGACATGAAAACTATTTTGTTTCCCACTGTATTAGAGCATTTAGCACTGGGAAATCCTGGCTGTGCCAAAAGGTAATGCAGGCATGGAAAGGGGAGGCGATGGAAAACTGCTCAGCCCTCATTGTCTGAGGCTCCCTGCAGTGGCTAAATGACATCAACCCACACAAACTGGAGCACTGACAATCTGGGTCATAGCAGAATAGCTTTCAGCTTATCTCGAAGGTCACATAAAGTTTAAAAAAATATATTGGATGTTTAAGGACTAGCAAAAAAAAAAATTGTCAGGCAGAACAAGAAGCATCGCTGTGCCCTTTGCAGTCCTTCAGCATCGCATGTAAGCTGGAGGGAGCACAACTGGCAATTTTCTGACTTTGCTTAAGATATTGTTTTTTCAGTAAATAAAGAAGAGGGATGTACAGTGTATGGACACTGTTCTTTGTTCCAGCATCAGCTTTGTTGTGACACTAACATTAAAGGAATGCTAGCAGAAATAAATTTCTCCCATTTATGTTAATGGCAAAACCTTGCTAACCAAGGCAGGCTTGAAAAGTAGCGTAGGAAAAATTTTAATATACTAACATATGTATCATACAGTAGGGAAATCTATGTAAAAACATCCTTTTCAGCCCCAAAGACCTAGAGTCCTGCATTTCAGGGGTGAACCACTCATAAGAGAAATGCTGCTACGTCTCAATATGAAACACAGCGCGATAAAAGGTGTTTTGAGGACAGCTGCACGCCTTCAGACAGGGCTGAATTGTGTGTGCTCTCCAAGGTGGACCAGAGGGCTTTCAGCACATGGGTGACCCTTTCCTGGCCAGGAAGGGATTAGCTCTCTATGGCAGGATTGCCCTTTCCGCAGCCGCAATCTCAGTGATTCATACAGAGATGGGTCAGAAGTGGGGCTCTGCTCCTTTGGCCACCAAAAAACTAATGCAGAGATGAAACAAAACCCATTCTGGAGCTATACCACACTCATGAATTCCCCTTTTAGGAAGCATTCACAGAGAGCTTCTGTCTTTTCTGTTTGTAATAAAAGGGACTACAGCGGAGGATGGGTTCCTTGAGCCACTGGTGCAATTTAGACTCCAGGACACCAAGTGGCCAGATCCATTTTCTTTCCTAAAGGAGCTAAGTCTGTTTTGCTCAGGGAAATATATGTAGAAACAACTCTGGATGTGATTTTTTAGAGTTACGTGATTCCTGCCTAGGAAGATGTCTAACAGCGTCCTTTGCATGAGTTGCACTGAGGCAAGCCCTGAATATCCCTACGGGAAAAGCTGCTGTCGGTACTGAGCCCCTGCAAGTCAGGGCAAACACAGCGCTAGCAGTCAAGCTTGGAGGTACAAACCTCCAGTATACCGGGTCCAACAGAAAAGTGTGTCAGAACAGTGAAGGGATGAGTATATTTATTAAAGGTCTTGGTCTCTCAGGGTCATGGGGTTATTTTGTTTCTTTTTCATTTCCCCCCCCCTTCACTTTTTAGCTATTCTGCAAATTTTTTTAAGGGAGACAGCAATAATACGCATAACATTCATTTAACATTTTTCTACTCTTAAATTCAGGCTCAAAGTAAAGCAATTACTTACCTCTAAACTAGCTTGCAGAGCACAGACCAATAAAATTGGAGGATTCGATAACCGAAATCCATTAATTCCTTCACTTAGTTGTAATTCTGGAAAATAAGTAACTTATATTAGTGTTTTTGATTTCTTCCTTTTAATGGATTGGACCTTATCTTGAAGCCCACCCTCACGCAATAAAATATTTCACTAATGTGGCCTGTAGGAATCGGTCATTAAAAGGAAATAGTAATCTACTCACAGCTAATACTTTTAACTTCGAGAGAAGCCCAATTTTATCCAGCGGAAGACTTCATTAGCGGCTTCATGGGAACTAGAGAACCGCAATTAATTTGTTTAAATGGTGTGTGTTAAAACCACCTTTACACTTGAATCTCTTTTAACGCTGGCACAACACAGAGAAATTCCAAGTCAGCAGAGGCACGCTCGTGCGGAGCCACGGTGCTGCCACGAGCAGGGAATCAAGTTCCTTAACTTTATTAAACTGACGAGACACGTGGGAGACTGCATACGCAGCTAAGTGTAGCTGCGGGCCACGTAGAGAAGTTGCATAGACTTTAGGCTGTGAAATTTCACAAAAATCTATTTAATAAATCTATAAAGCCTCGCTGTAAATTCTGTGTCACCGTTTATATTTCATGCTCCAGCACCAGAGCAAGAGGATGCTGCGGAGGAAATGCTTTTCACGCACAGCAGACTGGCTAATTTTATAATGATCGTTGCCCAACTTCTCCCCTATAAACTGCCCATGGAAACAAATAAACAACGTTTTTCTTCTTCTAACAGTATTTCAAGGCAATTTGTGTCTCCTGCTGGCTTTCCATAGTGCCACTCTCTTACATTTGGTCAGAAAACAGAGAGCAGAATGAGGCTATTAGAGAGGTGTTCTCCAGCCAAAGTCACATCAATAGGCTCTGTCACAGAAAATTAAAAATATATTAAAAACAAAACAACCAATCAAACCAAAAAGCTTCTTTCTCCTCAGGATATTCTCTCTGCCATACTTTAAAATGGAGCTGAACAGTCTAGCTGTCAGATTTGGAAAGGACTCCTCATTTCATATTGGGACAATAAATACCTAGCTATTTCAGAGCAGGTTTGGTTTTGTCTTATAACCCATCCTTCGCTAGCGCAAGGAATTTGGAGATGCTGAAACATTAGCGGTATTTCATAACTTATGTCAGGTTGCCTTACCTTTATTTATATAATTTCTCATTAATTCCAATGGAACTAATCCTAAAGTAAAATATTACCCAAGTGAAAGATAGCAGATTCTCGCTCCTCAGAGACTTACGGGTTTAATTCACTGAGACACTTTGGAAGTTTCATCCATATTCTATATCTGCATTCTGAAGGTATTTCAGCAAAATGTCTAGAAGCAGACAGTCAGACCCATATGCCCAGAGACCAAATTTATTCCCACATTTATTTTGTTAACTCCATTGCATTACATATTTGGGATGAGTTTAGCTTAATACCTTTGACATAAGTGAGGAAATGTAAAGTTCTATCCTTTCTACTCAAACTACTGTAAAAGTGAAGCTGGTTATATATAAATTCATCAAATAAAGTAAAATTGAAAGTGTAAAAGTACATACTGTTTTCCATGAGGAATCGTGTTTTGAAGTCATGACCCCACCAGCCGATTAGCCTAAGATTTTGTAAGGAAAGTAAATTAATAGCAATCTTGGTATAATATCTTTGAATTTAGATTTAAGAGTTAAGAAATAGATAAGTAAGATTAAGAAACACATACATTCCTAATAATACATTGTATTTCTAACAGTGACATAAAAATGCAATAAATTCTATACAGAGCTGGCACTAAAAACTTAATATTACTATTTGGGAATTTCTCTTTAACTACTAATGATAAAATGTACCACATCTTTCAATTAACTATTGATTTCTAACAATATCCATTTTGTCTGAATTCATTTCACAAAACAAAAAATAGAACAGAAATCTTTCCACTGTTTTGTTCCAAGGCATTAAATTCAAACCCCCCGCTTAAACTTAGTTTAATGAATATTGAAAGCTAAAAGGTATTATAAAATCTGACTTCATTACACCCAGAAAAAGAGCTAGTGATGGACAGCAGACAGACAACAGGACTTCAGAAGAAGGATTGTGCGGGCATTGCATTTTCCTTACTGTGAGAGAGCAACGCGAATTCTGAGTAAACTTTTCTTCTCCTGAACTAAACTTATTATTCAAAAAACTTTCTTTAAAATAAAAACCGAACCAGTTTAATCCAAAAATCATTTTTTTAGGGTCATCTTCAGAAAAAAAATAATTAAGGATCAATTTCTTTGAAAATCATTTATTCAAGCTTGTACATTAAGATGACACTATATTATTAACTCATTTTTGCTGATAAATATGCTCAAGGGCATAGCTATAAACAGTTTTCTACAGCAGCTGGATGTGCTGGATCACCCAGTGCCCAAGGCACTGCAAAGAAAGTCAATAGTGCAAAATCAAGGAGATTTTGCTAGGACAACCCACCTCACTTGGGTTCTCTACTTCTTAACTCAGTACATGGAAATATCGGTGACTAAGAATGTCAGTACTGCTTGAAATTTCCCAAGTATCAATGCTATTACAAAATTAGGAAGTCCCACCAAAGACTCCTTCCTGACCTTCTAAGGTCTCCAGCACTGGACCTATTGCACACCATTTGTTCCAAGGCTTTGCTCCGTTTTCTCTATGCCAGGCAACAGAGTTGCTAGGAGCAAAGCCTGGCAAGTATTCAGAATTTGTAGTAGTAAAAAAACCTATAAGTAAAACTCATGGTAGATCAGCCTTCCTGGAAATAAACAAGGAAAAAGTCAGTCATTGCCCTGCTTTAAAGCAGGAGCACTTCTTTGCAGTATGCTTAAAAGAGCTGGCTCTGCAGAATTAAGACCACGTTTGAGTTAAAAACTTGCTATGTGAATACTGCATAGTGCAAAATAAAGTACTTATTTCTGTATAACAACGTAGGTTTTATGTTTACTTCTACGGAAGGCTCGGAGCTGCATCCAAACACAGCATATACAGAAAAAGCACGCTTTTTTCTTTATTTCTGCGGGATGTTCTTATTATTCTAAGACCCATGAAAATCAATAGTGTAATATGCATTCATTTCAAATGAGATATTACATTGGCAAAATGAATATACCCCAAATAAAGTATAATGCAGCTTCTGCCCAAGTGACTCAGGTACGGATGCTTTGAATCATAAAAGATATTCCAGCTATTTAACATGAACTGTATAATATATATAGAACATTTTACTACAGACCCTGAATATTGTATGTTACTACAACATACTACTAATGTCAATGGCACGCACAGTCCATCAATTCCAAAAGCTTTAAACAGAAAAAAAACACATGGGAAATATAACATTTGGACTATTACTCTGTAGCAAGGAGAAAACAATGCTGTGTTCTATTTGGACCACATCCTGAAGTCAAAGACAAAATAAACATCAACCAGAATATTACCCAGATAGAGCCTGATGAAAAGTACTCTGGTTGCATTTTGAATGCTCAAAACTTGCTAACTCTGAAGCTGGCTTAAAACCAGATCTCTGCTGCAGCACCACATTTGCAACTTGGAAACTGAAATTTCAGAACTTTTCCAAAATGACAGAATGAAGGATTTTTTTAAAGACAGTTTTAGCTGTCTTGCCCTTTCCTACCATAACTTTGACAATTTGCTTTTTCTTTTTTTTTTTTTTTTTTTCCCCTCCTTCTTTTTGGCTGTTCTAGAACTTCAGAGGTGTCACTACAGGATGTGCACTTTGAGGCAGCTCTGGTCCTACACTCTCATTGATCTAATGGTCCATATGGATGTCACATTATTTGACATTTAAGTTGACAGGCTTCAAAGTGTGGAAATTAACAAAATCTTTACAAATTAGCAATTTGCTGTTTACAATTTTCTGTGAAAATTTTGAAATGAAGGTTGCCACTGCTATGGCAAATTTCAACCTGTTATGATGGGAAATAGCTAAGGTGTTAAACCCCAAACATAAGGCTTTATAAATGCTCGCTAAAAATAATAGGCAATAAAACTGCACATTAAGATACTGCAGTAAAATTTCTTATTAAAGAGTTGTTACTCTGCATGCAAAATGAGCATTTTGAAACGCAGTCATCATTTTGACGATTCCCGCTCCAAAAACAAAGGCACCAAGATCTAAACTGAGTTTGAATTCCAATCCATAATCTTTGCAAAATACATAATGTGGAAGGCTCTGAAAAGCCTTATATGATGCGCTTGTGTTTAAAAACACCTTAAATTTGTTAGTTACAGGACTCTAGAGTTACATCCATTTCATTGCAGATAAAATCCCTTTTGTGAAGTGTGTTAAAAATCAGGGTCTGGGGAGAAAAGGGTCTAATTTTGCCAACGTTCCACTCTAAACCTTTGAGAATAATGTTTTACTGGTCAATGCTGTTTACATGTAAATGTATCCAAACTGAGCAGTTGCCTTGTTTTAACACAGCATTAATCGAAATGGTCATCCCAGCGATGGCTCGCTGGCAGCGTGTGCCTGGTTAGCATCCTACTGTCATCCCAGGTACCCGCAGCCTCCCAAGGGTGCTCAGCAGAGGTGCTCCTGGAGCACCTCCACAGCTAACATCTCTCCATCCAGCAGCAAAAGCACCCATGAAACCCATTGCAATCATGCCAAAAAGGAGAGTAAATCAGTGCCGAATCAGCTGTGGGTTTTTCTGTGAGGTGTGCATGTTCTTAAAAACCCACTTCTATAAGAAAATAACTTTTAAACTAAATAACGCATTGTTCTATTTTATGCCTCAAATAAAACCCGTGTCCTCATGGTTTGATAACACTGAGACTTTCCCAGGGAATTCTGCAGCTTTCCAGCCTCTGCACAGAACTAGTTTTCAAATGTACCACATAAAATTTAAAGTAAACTGTTACCAGCTCAATTTCATGAAACAAGTAGGCCTATAATGAAATATTGCTGAAAGGTTTTCAAATTCCTTATTTTTACCCCCAAATGTTCTCTTATTTTACAAATCAATGAACAAAGATTTGCTGGGTTGGAAAAATGACTCTAGAAATAAACAGTATCCTCTCATTTAGTCATACTCTCTTTAAGCGCGTTTACACCAGGGAACAATCCCTTCAATAAGTATTTTTATTTAGCTCATTTTCCTCCTTCATATCTGTCTGCATTAGACTGAAGAGCTGGTTGTTCATAACTTGAGCCCTCTCATTTGTAGTTGCATTAATGATGCAAGGGTGCGGGATATAATGATCATGATGTATGTGCAGCGTAAACATCAAAGAAGATCCAGTTAAAGAACACAGAAAAAATAGAAAAAAATTCCTTTGACCTTTGCCTCAAAGTTACAGATGATCATGCTACTCATTTATAATTTACAGCCTGAAGCAACACGGGTCTCATTTCCCTTCTTGGCAAGAAAAAAAAAGAAACTCTTGAATAGTGATACAGAAAACAGGGAAATACTATTAATGTGGCCCAACTTTTACAATCCAGGGCAATGCACTGGAAGTATCCTGTCATTACATTGCGTGAGAAATCATTTTATGTCCATGAGAAAGCATGTTGAAAAGCTACAACAGGAATGCGGTGTGAAATTAGTGATACTTTACATTACGCTCATCAGCTTCACTGGGTATGGAACAGTTTGTCTTCTCTCCGTTATCAGGTCGCAATGTTTTCTAGAAATTTCATATTCATTACTTAGATTACATCTATATTAGGAGCATATACCAGCAAAGCATGCTGTGATTATGAAACCATGGATTAAGCTAAATCATAAACAGGCAAGTTTTGGGGTGGACTCTGTCCGCAAAGCAGCTGAGGTAGCTGCTGGGTAGCAGCTAAGCTCTTCATTCACACATCACTTGATTTTTGCAGAAACTTCTGGGTGTTGGCATAGATTTGTTTGAGTTTTCATGCTACTGTTCTAGCTATGAGTAAGAATCAGCTTTGAGGAGTTAATGAGACATCTCCCAGCTCCCAACGTTCATTACACAGAGCAGAGGCAGACGTTATGCTACGTCTGCAAAGGCAACCTTGCATAAGAAAAGGAACGAAAGGGCCAACAATAACCATTAAGTTCAGTTTCCTGCAGTCCTGGATGTCTATGACACAACCGGCTGGTTGAAGAGCACATCCATAGCACATCCATCTGCCGTGCTTATGTCTCACGACACCTTTAAGATCTATAAGAGACAACCAAGAGGCAAAGTGCAGCGTGACACAGGCTTAGAGAGAAGAGGTTAACTGTGACTCCAATAGCACTCCATTAGCAGGAAATGTGTTAAATAAACAACCCATGATGTCTTAGGAATTAGGCTTCAAAAGAATACAGAATGCCTGGAGGCTGGAGCCAGCCTGAAGCTAGGAACAAACTACATCTGACCTCAGTCATGGCGATTTGACCGATTTGACCGTGTTTGATCATCATCCTGCTGCCTAGGAGAATGTGGTGGTACCACATCACTGAAGCCACATCCAGAGTCCAGCTCTGCCCAGATTTCATGTTTCAAAAGGCACATTAAAAAATAAAATAAAATCAATAAAATGGTACAGTCAGCTCCCAAAGACAAAAAGTATTCCTTAATGTGCGTTATATCCATCTATGAAGCTCCAGCTCAACTGAAAGTTTAGTTCCAAACCTTGAAGTACTTTCCTCCAGTGTCCTGGGCTCCACGTAACACAATATAGATAGAAAAAGTAGCCAGGACTTGGGTCTTGAACAAGAGCATCTCCTAATGCTGCTGCACTCAGACAAAAGTCAATCCCAAAAGCCAAATTCACATGAACAGTTGTATCACCCCCCCAAAGCCACCTTACTCTCACCCAGATTTACAAACAGCTCTCCACAAACTCTGAGCACAGACATGATCCCCAGGTTCAGCAGCTGGGGCACAGTCCTTGCATTCTACTCTGCATTAATTTTATTGCAGTTTTCTAATTGCAATTTTTTCATGTTTTAATTTCATTTTTCTTGTATTAATTTTAATGCAAGCACATAAGCATGATTGTGTTTCTTTGGATTCCATGCCAAAATTCAGAATAAATAGCAAGAATGACCAGCCTCCCCCGCCCCGCCGTGAGAAAACAGAAAAAAATGTTCATTGCTTTACATAACATATTTTTGGCTCACTGACTAGAGTTTGAGAAGGAGTTTCAATTTTCTTTGCTATCACAGACTTGTCTGATCATGGATGAGTCATTTAGTCTTTCCATGCCTCAAGCCCTCATCTCTAGAAATGCTGCTCAGTACTGCCCTAACTCTCTGGTGAGCGGTGAGAATATATTCGTTAAAATGTTTTCTCATACTTAGTAATGAGGACCATGTAAGAATGGAGAAAAAGATTTCCTTGGAGTATCTTATACTGGATTTTTTGAGATACGGACAGGAAAAGGGGATTTGGAGGTAATGGCTGATGCCACTGTTTTCTTTTTTCCCTCCTCTCAGCCTTTCCCCAAATTATCCTGTCAGGCTCAAAAGTTGTTTCCAGTGTCAGGTTTCTGTTGAGTTCAGAATTTAATATTTTTCTTGATCCATGTCACCTAACTGGCTCTTACGTCAAGGGGGAAAAATAAATAAAAAAAAAAAAAATCAATATTTCTATTGCTTAATTCCACACAGTGTTTTACAGCTGTGCTGGAAAAAAAAACCCTGAAGCCCAAGTGGATGGACAATGTTATTCCATTGCAACCCCATCCTCTCCGTACTGGGCACCACAGCAAGGTCCTGCTCTGCCCCAGGGCTCCCCTGCTGACAGCTCGCTAGAAGGGAGAAAAATAATTCAAACAATATTTGGTGCGGTGATGAGGGGTCCGTTTAATCGAAACAAAGAATAATTGAGAAGTGACTCCCAGTTTCACCACTGAAATACAGAATTCAAATATTTTAACCCTCCTGTGTAGGTGAAATTCTTCATACACTGTGAAGCTGTCAGTTATGGAGTGTACTTCATACTATATATATATATAATATATATATATAAAATATAATATATATATATATATAGGCAAGGATTTGCATGGGGGATTGAGGGAGTTAAAAGCTAGCCCCTGTTAGGCTCTAGCAATATTTGGAAACCTAATTCTCACTGTCTCCTTCAGAAAACCTTGCCAAGATTGCCAGAAGCTATATTTAAAGCCTTTTTCCCCCCCCTCCCTTATATCTATTTAGATATCCTTTATCCCAAATGGTTAGGATTGGATTTCTTTCATTATTCTCTTCTGTGCAATGTCTGTTGTTAATTTTAAGTAGGATCCGTTGTTAGAATTTGAAAAGCTTTTGAAGCCCAGGTAATTATTAGCCTCAGACTTCTGTAGTTTTTGGACTTGCACGTACTCTGATGCTTCCCTTACCCTTTTCAACTCATTACAAATGTTTCCTAATTATTAAGCATATGTGACTTGTGAGCAATGCCATACATTATTAATAGACCAGTCTCTTAGAACTCAGTGGAAAAAATCAAAACTCCTTATGAAAAGTTGCTGCTGTGAAAGTGGTAACTTTTCATATTTAATATCAATGAGGCTTTACTTTGTCAAAAGACCAAAGTAATATGATTGTATTAGAGGCTAATAGCATGACATTTTTCTTCTGTTAAGTAGCTTGCATTTTCAGTACCATCTAAAGGGAGATAATTTTTCTCCTCTATTTTGAGGCTTGTCTTGGTTAAAAAAAATTCACTTTCTGCCTAGCAGCAAATTTCAACAGCAAAGACCAAAATCCTGAAAAACAGTTTCATGATCTAAACAATGACACTTACTTAACTATGCGATTGCGATGGGTGAAATTAAGAAACCTCTAGATTTGAGTAATCATCCTTTTTCCAAAAGTAGCTGGGCAGCTCTCAGCTCCCTGAACTTCGCTGTTCTCCGAGGTGGGGAATTTAATGCAACCATTGCCACAATTAGAGACACTCTTGGGTGAAAACCTGGGCTGTTCGGTCAATCAAGTGCAAGGTGATTTACAGCTGATAGGTATTTGAAGATAGAGGGTACACACGCTCTTCTTGAATTGATTTTTTCCTTGTTAGTCTTTTAGACTCAACACAAGTGGGAATACACCAATTTCAACACGTCCCTCCATATTACCCCTCCAGGTCAAAACAAAAGGAGATTGAGCTCACTTTTGTAGCAGGAAACAAGCTGCTGTGATCAGGGCACGAGAAAGAGAAATGGCCGCAATGCTGCGAATCCAATCAGGGCCCCTCGGAGTCGCACAGAGCTCTCCGCCAAACCTCTGAGGCGCTTGCGGTGAGGGATGATAATTTCATTCGCCGTGATGAGGCAAAAGAAAGGTATGATCAAGCGGCAGACAAAATGGCAGCCTAAATTAAATCCCGGGAAAAGATCTCACAAAAAACAACCCCTCTAAGGCTAATGAAGTTGAATTAAAAACTGTTAAATCAGCTTACGAACAACTATTATCACAAAGTGCTCATATATCACTTCCACTAGCCAAATATCAGATATATGAAAAGGGGGAACACAGCCAACAGTATGTTAGCACATTTAGTAAAGGGAAATCAAATATTCTGCCTAACACCAGAAATTAAAAATCAAGCAGGGAGCCAATTTACTTGTAGAGATATTAATAAAGTTCTCAGCGATTTTTATAAAGTATTGAATAGTTCCCAATTATATTGTGGTGATAAAAAAAAAAGCATATTACATTCTTTAAGAATTCAGTAATTTTTTCTAGTCTGTTTCAAATAGATTAAATTAAACAAGAAGCAAAAGCAACAATCCCTCCTAGAGGTTCTTTTAAATGTGAATTCTGACTTAAAGGAGATTTGGATGGTTTTGATTACTGTGATGCATTGACTGAACTATAGAGTCTCCTCAATCCCTTGAATGAATCTTTGAGGGGATGATATCTAGATAGATTTCTAAATAATACATGTATCTGACTGAACTATAATATAAAAATTTTAAGATCTGGGAAGTGGCGTTTCCTCAGGTCTTTGTTGTTTTTGAATACAGTAATCACAATATTAATGCAAGACCTTTATCATACTAGAATCCTTATTAGCTAAAATGTAAGAGTTATCACCTCTGCTCTTTGCCTGAAACAAGAAGCAATCCACATTAGATGAGGTTTTTGGTTTGTGTTTTTTTTTTTTTTTTTTTTTTTTTTTTTTTAATATCAGTAGCTGGAATTAATTGAATTCAAAGTTTTAAGCATCAGCAGAGTTGCCACAGAATCCAGCAGTTGTGTTACAAAACATTTGCTACCACTAAGTGATACTCAAGGAGAAAAGAACTCAAAGGGATTTTATTGAGCTGAAGTTTAAGACATGAAATACTAAGGGAGAACAGAAATGGGCATCTTTCAGAGTTATTTTGGAGAGTTCCACCCCAAAAAGTTGAAATTTCATCCATCACTAGAGAACATGAGAGGAAAGTGACTTGGGGACCTTTCTCTACAGGGCTGTAGTTGCCCTAATTTTCAGTAGCACATAAACTATTTTGGGCCCTAAAATATGTCTGACACACGGTCAAATGTTTGAAGTGAGGTCCAACACTGGTTTCAGGAGCCCCCAAGCTCTTCTCACTGCAGGAGTAGGCGATAAGCCATCAGATAAGGACATTTATACGGGCTTATTTTCACGTTACAAATTAACTGTATCTGCAACGCTGACCACCAACACATACTGACCAAATCTCTCTGCGCTTGCTTACAATGGGTTGCTAAAAGGTCAAGTCAGAAAACTGTCAATGAAAACAGAGGGATGCTGAAAAACTAGATTAGGTTAGGAAATTCTTAGATTTTTGCTCAATAAACTGTACACAGCTAAAGAAATTAATAAATAATTTTTCACTTTGAGAAGATGTTTTTCATGCCATGGGACAGAAAGAGCCTCTAAATTTCCCAAAACAGTTGCATTGGTGTGATTAGGTCCCTGATTTGATGCCATGTTGACTAAGAAAGTAGGAAAAGGAAGGAGAAGAGAGGGGGATACAGTGTCCCTCCCAGCATCTCACTGGAAACTGCTCTTCAGACACTTGAGTGAACACTATATTGCTGTAGCTGCCCTATAGTTTGCACACAGTAGAAGACAGCAAGAGGCGGCTGCCAGCAAGTACTGCCAACGACTTCAATGACAAATGAGGAGTAGTGACTGTGATAGTAAGAATTTACCATCAGCAACAA
This sequence comes from Balaeniceps rex, assembly GCA_013401315.1. NCBI lineage: Eukaryota > Metazoa > Chordata > Aves > Pelecaniformes > Balaenicipitidae > Balaeniceps > Balaeniceps rex. The sequence goes on along the minus strand of VYZW01058443.1, from coordinate 87,503 downwards.
ACAGCTGCGAAAATAAATATTTCACAAATGGGAAGTGAGAGGAAGGATGGCTTAAAGCAAGTGGGCAAGAAGAAACAATATATGTCATGAAGTCTCTAAGAAGCTCCTGACTCAAAGATGTGTGGAGATGGGCAAGAAGTAAAGGACAGCAGGCTGCGGACTTGCTTTTCTGGACTTACCAAGAAAGGAGCTGGCGTGGGGGCAAAAGAAATGATCTAGCTTGCCTGCAACAATGGTGAAGATAAAATAGATTTGACTAAGGGAGCCCAAAGAAAAAGGAAAATAAGAAGATGTATGCCCTGGTGAGACCATCTTCTCCTGGCTGAGCACTGGAGAGATGAAGGTTCAGCCAGGAGAAATAGGGGGTATGAGGACCAGAAACCCCATGAACAAGTGGAAACAGATATGCACAAGTGGTAAACCAAGCAAAAAAGAAAACCCCCACACAATCCCCCCCATGCACACACACAGAATACCAACCTTGCAAGAAATAAAGAGGCTGAATTATTTCCTTAACCTGGGCAATGACCTTCCAACTACCTTTAAAAATGTTTATGGTTTGAATCAGGTGCCGGCTGTGATATGAATCACAATATGAGCTGTATGCGTGATCCCGGAGCTGCGGCTAAAGCCAGAGAGGTATTCAGCCAAGACAGGGACACGAATAACTCTGGGAGATATGCAGTGCGGGAGACCCCATCTGAACCGGTAACTGACAATTACAGGAATATACTCCAGGGGACATAAATGGGAAAAAAAAAGGTACCTGTATTAATGGCTATCGCTGGTACTTTCAGCTTAGACTAATTTTGAGGCATACCACGATCTTGAAGCACATTCAGGATGGAAAAGTTAGAAACAATTCCCCACTGTGGGCTGATGAACTAATACAAAAGCATAAGCAAATCTCATGTTTAAAGGACATGTGTAGACTACAGCTTTAATTGAGAATCTTAGGAGGAAAGCTTCATAGAAAATACCGAAAGTGGGAATCTGAAGTAGAAAAAGTGAAAAATTATCAAATGCTGAAATTAAGTCAACATCTAGTAGGAAATCCCAAATGCAAAATTGCATTAGTTCCAGCATATTTCTGCACAGAGGTAAACGAGTTCTTAGTGGAAACAGCAGAAGATTTACTTGACATTTTTTGTTGAAAATAAACCTTTTCCTCCCTAAGAGAGAAAGGTCCTGTGAGGTGGATACAGAAATGTACAGATTGAGATAAGCATAAGAGGGGAGGATAATGTCTCTGTGACTAATTCAAAAGGTAGTCAAAGAAGGTTTTCTTTCCATTTTGTTAGAGGTGTGTGACACTAGTTCGAGCGTTGCATCTCTGGAAGTTCATTCAGCCTTCTCTTATTGGGAAAAATCAAAACACAGCAAAGTCCTTTCAAAACTACCTGTCTCAAAGTGGAGAACTGAGGCACAAAGAGCAGGCAGCTAACAACACACGTCCTTTGAAGTGGTGGTGGGGGGGGAAATCACAGCAACCATACAGACTCCAAGGAGAGCCCCAGGATCTCTTCCTTGCTAGTTAACGGGGATGCAAGAGTTGCCCCCAGGCTACATTCACCTTTCCATCAGGCTGAGCCTGTTGGGTTCCTTTCATGTGTTCAAACAGTTGTGTCTTACACCATCTGATGAGAAAAACTAGAGGCGGCAGATGGGAAATCACATCCACAAGGAACGCAGCCACCTCCTTCTCGTTTCCAAGGCTGGGAGTGGGAAAGGGCCATGGCAGAGCAGACTAAGTGGTGTACGTCCCATCAGCGTGGTCCAGAAGGAGAGATTGCACGAGAAATTTGAATCTGCTCAGATCTAACATGTAAACTCACTGGTTTAGTGAGTGATTATTGAAGAATGAATACCATTAAGGACCTAGTGCAAGAATTTGACCAGCCTCAGCCTTAAAACAAAAATGATTAAAAAAAAAAAAAGAAAGGCTGTGACAAGCATCATGCTTTAAATGATGTTTCTTCATATTGTTGGTGGAGTTTTGGACAAAAGAAAGAGCAAGTTGTTGGGCAAAGATTTAAATATACATAAAATCCTCAAATCTGCCCCCAAGATACCTGCAGTTGTCTGCAGCCAAACACACCTATGCTATAAATACTATTTTGGAGAAGATATAACTCATAGGAGCTAAGTGCTTTTGTTTACTTGTTTGTCTCCACTTATGCCAGCATTTTGATGCCTTGATAACAGGCATGAAAAGCAGGAATCAGTCCAGCACCATGCTTTTTAAAAACACTGCTTTATATATTTGAAAAATTTGACAGGAACCATGTCTGTGATTTTCCACATGCTCCATTTTAAGGTTTGAGTTTTGAAAACTAAGAGTAAGTGATCTAGGTAGCATGGGAGTACGCACAGGGAATGAAAACAGCTCATTACTTTCACACTTACTCCGACTATCCTATAGGTGACACAGACTTGATATACAGCACATTTACTCGTACGCAGCCCCATGAGATTACAAGGAGGCACACAGCTCCTCTCTCAAACACCTTAAAGTCTAACCAGGGCAAAGATGACAAAACATAGGGGAAGACCTTCAGGAAGGACAGAATGAGATTATTTATAATGAGAAAAGAAGCAAGATTGCTTGAAGATACAGCTTAATTACAAGGGAGGATTTGAAGGAAGATAAAAAATGTTTGACAGAGAACAAGGAGACAATCATGGGAACCACATAAAAGGACGTACAGAGTTGAAGAAAAGAGAAAGAGAACAGCTGATGTGACTGCACATTAACCTCTCTCTTTTTTTTCTCCCGGAGACTCACTCCAAAGTTAAAAAATGCTCTTGGATATTTGCCATTCAGTTGGTGAATCCGAGAACGCACCCCTGCAGGCCCATCATGGGTCTAGATTGGCCTAATAAATCACTCGTCCCAAGACAATGCAATTAAGCCTAATTAGCCAATGCCTTTATTCCTAAACAGTCTCTTCCCAAGGGAGGTTTTAGCTTTTGGTTTCTAAATTAGCTCAAGGAGCTAAATTGTTCTCATCTCCTTGGCAAAGAAACAATTCATTTCTACCTTAGTACGGGATACTTTATGCACTCGGGGGACACGTGTTGCGCTCTGCGAATAGTTTATCCATACATTAGCCCACAACTTGAGTCCACTAGGTCCAGTGACAAACCCTTCTGCAAACAGCAGAGTGTACACTTCCATCTGCGACCACTAACTTTCCACCTTGTTGTGTTTGCACAGCTCCCTAGAAATCTCTACATTGCTACTCCAGATCCTCTCCTTGGTGGGCCAGGTTGCTCTGTTCTGCTAAAACTTTCAGTAGTGCTGAGACACTCAGAGCTGATAGACTCCAAGGGTCAGTGAGAGTTGGACCATCTTACTCTATTATTCCTAGAAGGATTTTAAACAAGAGCAGCTTTAGTTCTTTCCAATACAGTAGATATAAAACAACCTTCCCAATCTTTTTATGGCTGTCCTTTGCTCCCCAACTCTCATCTCTTCAAAGCTACATTTTTTTCAGCAGTTTCAGAGAAGCTTCAGCTATTTAGTTTGGGGACTACGTGGCTCTAATTCAAAAAGGAACAATGTGGTATCTTCTCATAGATCAAGAAAATAACTAAAGAAAAAAGCTGGAGCTACCAACGCCGGAAGGGGTTGAGCAACCTCTTGCAAAAAAACAAAAGTTACTGGGCAGAGAAGGTCTGCACTGGAGCAGGGTGGGAACACAGAGCACCTGAAAAAAATAGGAAGGGGGAGATGTAGGGAGTTGGAATAGTGTATCTTTGTTTATCTTGTGCCAGGGTAAAAGTTCACTTACCAAAAAGCTGTGCAAGGTCTCTAACACAGCAACAAGAAGTCATTTGTGCTCTGGCATTCTCACTGGAATCAAGATGCCAGAAAGAAAAGTGATCCAAGAGAAAGGGTTGATATCTCACCTCTGCCTATGAAGACATTCTCTGAAGATACCTTGTGTTTCTCAGAGCTAGTATGAAATAGTTACCTTTTTGTTTCTCGTTCTTTGATACTTTTTTTAATCCTATAGCAAAAGCGGACACGCTCTTTGGACATCAGCTGCTTCCTGCACACACAGCATTTCTTCACTTCACACAAACTTTTTCTTTTTAAACTCTACCTGCTGCTAAACTTAAGTCTTGATAAATCCTTTCATTTTAAACACTAGACTGTGTACAATTTTCATTTAATCCTCTGCCAAGGCTTATTATTATTCTCCTGGCTGATTTACATACATTTATTTCCCTTTCATCTTTTTAAATTGTGTCTTACTTTTTCTTACAGGGATTTGACTAGGACTTTTTAATCTTCTCCTATCTCTGGACTCTGCGAGTTTGTCCCCTCCTGTCCCTTATGCCGGCTGACAGCAGAGCTGAACTCACGGCACATTTACAGCTGCAGATACTCTGCGGTGAACCCCTGACTTCTCCTGCACCTTCT